>WBNM01033664.1:102998-226625 GCA_013399055.1 Ramphastos sulfuratus | reverse complement strand
AGACAACCTGTCCCACTATTGAAGATTGAGGCAAAGAAGGTGTTAAATACCTCTGCCTTTTCCTCATCTTTTGTTACTATATTCCCCTCCGCATCTACTAACGAGTGGAGGTTGTCCTTGCCCCTTCTTTTGCCATTAATATATTTATAGAAACATTTTTTATTCTCCTTTACACCAGTGGCCAGTCTAACTTCTAAATGGGCTTTCGCCTCTCTAATTTTTTTCCTACAAGACCTAGCAATGTCTTTAAACTCTTCCTGGGATACCTCCCCTTTTTTTCCAAAGGCAATAGACCCTCTTTGTTTTCTTTAATTCCTTTAGAAGCTCCTTGCCCATCCGGTCTGGCTGTCTCCCTCCTCAGCTCATCTTCCGGTACATTGGGACAGCCTGTTCCTGTGCCTAAGGAATGTATGGCAAAACCACTCTGCATTATCTTCCCCCTATTTCCAGAGCTCCAGTCAAAGAGCAAGTCTGCCAAGTAAAATGTGGCTCTGCTTCATGCTGATTTCCAGAAAGCTGCAAGTACCCATGGGACTGCCTTGGGACCTGTCAGTTAAACTCTGCTGCACCTGCACCACAAGGCTTAACAGTAGACCATGCCTCATGGGTTTTACATTCTCTGGCTACTTATATATACTGAACTCAAAGATGGGTAAAGATTTTCCTACCCACTGTCATCTGTCATTGCCACCACAGGTTTCCAGACTTGCCTCTTCATTGACACGTGATTTTTCATCCCCAAGTTCAAGCCAGACCTGCACAGAAGTGACAGCCTCTTTGCTTAGTTCTTAATGCAGCCAAAATACCTGCAGCTCAATTACAGTGGCAAACTCCTACTGCCTAGTAAAAAGAGCTGTCAGGTTTTCACATGCAGAACATAGTAAGTAGAAAAGAAAGCTGAAAGATAGGACAAAAGGGAAAGGGGAAAAAAACAAGGATACATGGAGAAAAAGATGGAAAGCAGGAATCAGCTGAATCAGGTGACTTTAGTAAGGCTCAGGCACCAAACCAGCCCTTGTCCATCTGGCATACTGCCCATGAAGAAGAGGCACTGTATTAGGTACCAGGTCCTCAGCATGCTGCCTGGCCTCAGGCTTTATCATTCCTGCTGCATAGACAGCCCCATGATCATGTTTCTATTCTTATAAATTATTTACATCAGATATGAGGAAGCAAAGACATTAGAGATGGAAAAGAGGCACCAGCCCATTCCCTAGAGAAGAGAGCCGGATCCTTCCCTCTATTACAGCAGTTAAGCAGTGATGCTCCGTCTCTCCTTGGGAAAAGTGTTTTGCTGCCCAGTGCCCTCATAAGGCTGAATTTCTTAATGATAACTGCATAAACTGATTTGTTTTGACCTCTAATCCACTGGCATTACCACCTGCCTGCATCTCATGCAGTCCTCTGCAGCTATGATTGCTGGGACACTTCATTCAAATTTTTCAAAAAATTGTAATGCAAAGCCTAATGAAATAAACCTCTAAAGAATAATCCAGAGATCAACTACTTAAAATTAAAAAGGGGGGGGGGGCGGGAAATAGACTAATTTTGAGAGCTGAGAACCTTCATCCACTCTTCCTGCTTTCACCTCTCAGAATGGGAGGGCAATTGCTAGCTAGGGATGCAGTCAGAGGAAAAATATTTCCCAGGCTACAAACGAATTGCTTTGTAAAGTTACTGCTGCAGCACCAAATGAAACAAGTGACTCCAGTGCAGCTTCATCCTGCATCCCACGATGTTCAGCCAGCTGGAGTTTGTGAGACACAGCAGCACCCACCCTCCTGAATGGCTGGCAACATTCAGAAGGCACAAAACAACCCCGTCCCCATTCCTAGCATCACATCATAAGAGCTAACTCCCTCCTGACAACTGAAACAGAGTACATAAAGGAGCATGTCATGCTTTCAACTCCACAGTAAGTCACCTCCTTGCCAGAATTTGCACATTCTTTCTGTTGGCTCCAAGAGTTGTCAATGCTTCCTTCACTTACAGACCTGCATGCAGATGAAAGACTCCTGTGGTGAGTCATCAAGATTTACTGTAATTTTGGTTCAGATCAGAAAAGCACTTACGCATGCACTTAAATCATTGCTAAAGTCAAGGGCACCTGGCTGCATACTCCCAGACTCTGAAGCAATCAAGATTAACACCACCACCCCCTCTTTTTTTTTTTTCCAGAATAAAAAGGCATTGAGAATTTTAATTAAAACTAGATGGCAATTACCTAAATGAGGTATTTATCACTGTAACAAATCAGGTGGGAAAGATGATCAAGCAGAGTTGAAATGTGAAGACAGGGACTGGATGAGGAGAAGATGGTACTGAGAATCTAGCTGAGCAAGCGCAGGGTGCAGGACAGAGCATTTGTCCACAGCAACGCTGCAAACAGGCTTTATGCTTTCAAGACACAGAAACTATAAAGGAGAGATTCCCACTTAATTTTTACTAAATATCTTCCTTTTAACAGATGCTTTCTGACCTGCTCAAAATGAGAGGGACCAAACTCATCTACTTCTTCCCCATGTGGTAATACATTTCCGCTGGCTTGTTCTGCTTTGCGTGCACAAGCCTGTGCTAGTACTGGGAAGCGCTGAGCATGAAGCAGATGTTTTGGAGGCTTCTCTAGACTCACTGACTCCTACCTGACTAGCATCAGCTGTGCAGAACAGATTTGGGGATTCAAGTACTGGGGCACTTCTAGCCCTCATCCTCACATTCCCAGAAATATCCATGGGAGAGCTACCAGCCACAGACAACCAGAACTGCAACATCAATCAAGACCATGCCAAAAACGGACTAAAACTGGGCACTGACAACATCCCATCCATGTGCTGGAATTGCATCAACTTTCCCCTTAAGAGTATGCAATCTTAACCCAGAAAACAATTCTTAGCAAGAGCACTGTAACTTCCAGGTTGACTGTGTCCTGGTGGCTTCTAGAGAAAAATTACCTTAGCTGACGTAAAATGACAGGTTTGAGGTTTTTTTTCTAACTGCAAATTCAGTCTGGAAACTGAAAGCAAAGATATAAGCTCTCCTCATCACCTTAGGAACCGCTACCTGGTACATAATCTTGACATGGTTGAGATGTGTGTCCTATGGATATGTGGGGTGCATGCCAAGATGCCTGCTGTGGGCATGCAAGGTGCACACTGTGGCTATGCAGCGTGAATCTGACTCAACCAAGGTTATCCATGACAGTTTAGAACTCACAGTGAGACTCAATGCCTGAGACAAGGGACACAGCTGTCAGTTAGTGGGAAATCCCTCTCCTCTTTCTTTCAACAAATCCAACATGATCCTGCAAAAGGCTGAAAAGCAAGCACCCAGCAAGACAAGTCAGGCTGACTCAGCTGGGAGTGACTTGGTTACGCTGGCTGGTTGCCCTAGCTGGCCACCAGCCCTGAGCATGGCACTTCCTCGTGACCACCTGCAGTCCTCCCCTGAGGCAACCACCCGTTTCCACAGGATGGGACAGCACTGCACCGAAAAGCAAACTAGAGCTAAACAGCAGGTAATGGATAAAACCTGACTGGTGCAATGTTATGCAGACCTGACTAAGGAGCAAAGCCCAAGGATCACTGCCTTGGAGACCTACATCCTAGTTTGACCTCAGGGCACCAGTATTTGGGCAGCAGTTGCTCAACTGGTGGCATAGGGCCAGGGGTGATGGGCCAGCTCATGGTCTGTGTGACAAGGCAAGTGTGACTCAGCATGATTTGGTGAGGAAAATGGTGAAAAGAAAAAGTCTAAAGGAAGGGGGACTCAGCCCATGTGGGACAACACCTGAAGGCATCTGGGACACCTGTGCTGTGACCTCTGATGGATGCTAGGGTGTCCAGAAAGCAGGACATAGAAAAACCTCAATATCAGGCTGCAGACAGTTTCAGGAGGAGGGAAGCTGCACATCCCCAGGAACAGTGACAGCTGGGCAGCACTGTCCTGCTCTCTGACTCCTACTGCTCTGCCCTAGGGATGAGCCTTGCTGGGAACGCAGCACGCACCAGCTCCAGCACTTCTTGCAGACTGACAAGGAGGACAGCTTCAGTAAACAGCAAAAGAGCATCCCTGAGGAGCCACTTATGGTACAGTCTCAGCCCACCACCACACAATGAAAGGCTATCTCCAGGCATCTCATGGGGCAGTGCAAAAAGCAGTGTGGTGGTTTGGCTCTTTGAACTGAAGCAATCATCTCCAGGCAGCATCACTTTCAGACTCATCCCATACTCCTGAGAGTACACTGGCAAAGAGCCAGCAAGGGTGCTCACGGTAGGATCTTCAACCACAACGTCCTAGACAGTACCTGGTGGGATTGTGAACATTACAGTGAATGTCTTTTCCTGACTCCTGGGACTTTGATCTCCTCCTGTGCATTATGTGTCTGCCATAGGTGAGCTTTAAGCTACTTATTACAGGGTGAACAAAGTGACTTGCTATGGTCACAGAAAACCTGAAAAAACTCACAGGAGACCGTTTAGCAGAAGAAACCATGGTGCACTTTCAGAGTCTCTCTCCATTGAAGAGGGCATTTTACCAGGTTTATTCTGAACTGACAAGACTCTGTCTTTTCTTAGTATAACACTGTAAGAGAGTATTGACCTGGCAAAGACACTTCCTCTGAGGAGAAAACAAAGATGGTAACTCAGAGCTACATATTCTAGGAACCTCTTTGACCAAGTTTGGCTGGTTGGGTAGGTAACTAGTCTTGCTTTCTGCCCAGGAGGGCTCCCAGGGATGAACTTGCCTTCATGGACAGTGCCTAGATACAGGAAAGGATGATATATCAGCAGGTTCATCTGCACTCTGTCAAGAGCTTTGCCCAGACAAGCTTTAGAAGCTGAATGTCCCATGTTGTTAGTTGTGCATCACAAAGAGAAAGCAACGGGAATATGCTGTGCAGGAAGAAGCGATAAGGAAGAGCAGAGATCTCTCCCTGGCTCTCTCCAACATGATAAACACCCTTGTATCATTGTCAGCTACCAGATAAAGCCCAAAGAACACAGGGGAGAAAGGCAAAGTGAGAAAGGGAAAAAAAAAGGTCCATTAAAGAGGTGAAAGCACGGACAGAGCTTTATGCAAGCTGTAAGTCTGGAGAAAAGCTATGGTTGCCAGTAGGAGGGGATGGTTATTCACACCACCTAATTTGAAGCAAAGCCTTTAAGCACAGTGGGAGAAGAGGGTCCCTGGCTCCTACTGGCTGCAAAGCCTCAAGTTATCAGCCATGGATACAAGCCTCTTCCAAGTGAAGATGTGTTTGAACAGCTGCAGGCTCCTCAATTTCAGTTAAACGAACTGCCTTGCATACTCTCCTCAGTTCCTTGTCCTCCTGAGCACACGGACAAGCCTTGGATCTGCAGCAAAAACCTTTACGTAAGCGCCTCTGACCTACAGACACAAATCCATTTATCTCCGCGCCAAGAGGCTGGACAAAGAGGAACTGTGTTTCAGAGCTGGGTGCCAGGGCCCTCTCTGATTCAGCAAAGCCCTTGATAAGAAATGTCATCCTCCATTGAGTAATTTTAGCTCGTGAGATAAGAATCTCTATCAGGCTCAAACATATGGCTGTCTGCAGAGCACACAGCAAAATGAGATGGGTAATTTATTTGCTTGTGCAAAGAGCACTCTCAGACTCGGAAAAGCTGATGCAATGAAATAATAAGTGCCAAATTACACTCCATTCTTCTTCGGAGACCTGGAAGAGGCTCCTGTGAGACACGAGAGGTTGTACCTCTATCCTCTGAGCATCAAGCCTCTAAGGACACAACAGTACTACACAACTAATGAGGATGGGGCTGAGCAGCATTTTCCGTTCCTCCTGTTAAATCCTACTCATTGCACATTTCAGACCCACATATATGACCAGTGTTCTCTATGTACTCCCAGAAGACACTTTGCAGCTGAGGAAGTGGAGGGGTTAAACGACAGAAATACAGGGGTCAAAGGGCTGAACTCCACTCTCCTGAGGTCCACTTCAGTCAGCAGGACTATTGGTCCATTCAGTGCTGTGACATTCCCCTGCCAAGTCCAGTTTAGCACCTGTAACTTAGATGACCTGGGCTAATCCATATACATTTGATATTGGGCCTGACACTGCATGGCTTAGGTTGCTCAAAGTAATGAATTCCCCAACCTAAGCTGCAACAGGAGCATTTGTTGATCCACAGGGACAACTGAAGGACACTCCAAGAAGCACTTAGCACATTTACCCACTGGTTGCTGGGATGATCTGCAGGGGAAGGCTCATCCCCAGAGGGCTCCTTCTTACACTTTTTCCTCTTCTGGTTATTATCAAGGGAGATATCAAACTAGATGGTCTCACTTCTGTACAGTCACTTCTATTTCCTCTCATCTTCGACAGCATGGCTGTTGTTCAATACGTACCACAGGTTCCCTCACCATCAACTTTAAATGGGGGAATTTTTTACTCTTCAAAACTAAAGATTAACCTCCAAACATCCACTCAGAGACTCACACTTAAACTCCAAATATTTCAAATTGATGCTTCCAAGGAACTGGGCGAGACCCAGACTTTGAAAGCGTCCTTCCTCTCTCTGCTGCAAAAACACAGCATGTAGATTCTCAGTCATAGATAACCTCTTCATTGCTGTGAATCAATCTTGCTTTCTAGCCAGTGCTATCTTCCCATCACCAGATCTACCCATGACATTGGTATACTCCATGAAAATACAAGCAGTTAAAATAGTAACTGTATGAGTCAGAGGTTAAAAACTTCTTAGTAATACCAAGAGATGGCCCCTCCAGCTCAGTCATGAGACATGAGGGGGAGGGGGAGTAAGGAGACTCCTGTTCTGCAAAAAATGAGTGGATTTTAATCTTAGTGGAGTTCAATTCAGCATTTATCGTCATCGCCAAATTTCTTAGAGAACGTTACTACGATGATACAGGTCTATGTGAAAGTGCTGGCATGGCCTACTTGGCAACATCACACCTAGCAACCTCAAAGGAAGAGTCCAATGAGCCCTTTTCTACCTTTACCATCATACAGCTTTCACAGAAACAAGCTGAACACACAAAGTTTAACAGAGGAAAGTCATGTGTCCTTCATGCCTATTGAGTTTACTGTTAGAAAGACCAAGATTAAGATACCCCTTTGCCATCCTGGCCAGTCTTCTCCTCCAAGGAATGCCAGCCATCCAGAGAGCAGGGCACATGTGAGGAGCCACGCATGTTTATGAGAAAAAAACTGCCATTAGGAGACAAGCTAAAAAGGAAATCAAGCTCCAACTTTCTTTTCTGGAACTGATGTTTTACAGTTCTCCAAATGTGGTAAATTGAAACCAGGTAATTTTGATCTATTTTTTTTTTCCAGCTCCTGTTCTTCTACTTTTTGGCTTTGGATACGGCAATGCAACAGGCCTGTTTAATTTAGCTCTCTTTGTATTTCATCAGTTTGGAAAATAACATCACTGCCATGATCTAAAGCTGAAGCTGCAAACAGTGCAGATGAGTTTAAGAGACTTGTCATCCTCACTTCCAAAAATAAAGCAGCAAGTCACTCTGGCATAAATTAAAGGCACAACGCTTCTTCCAGAAGCTGTATATTTCATGTGTGTATGCAGAGATGCTTGAAAAAGTAAGTCTTAGCTATATGGGCACATAAGACTACAGAGATCTGATGATGATTTTTACATAAAGCCTAGGCAAATGCCAGCTGGCCTTTGTGATGAGCTCTGCAGAAGCAGACATGGGCCACACAGGACACAGGAAGTAGGCAAGGGAACAGGAGGGAGATTGGGAGCAGTAGGAGAAACTATTCAATCAAAAATCAATGCCTGGACTCATTCCACTTTTTGTCTGATGGATATGTGACTGAGAAGGGAAGAAAGGGAAATGTTTGGTTGGTTGAGGATTGTTTTTTTTTACCTCATATTGATCTTCAGTCCCACTCTGGAAGTCAGGAAGGTGTCTTATAGCACCATCTCTTCTCCTTCCTCCTCTATCTTCCCTTGTGCACTATCCTCCTGGGCAAAATCCATCTCTGAAATGAGAGCTGTACTCCAGGCTTTCCTCTTTATAATCACTCCCAACAGGAACACTGCATTGATTTAGTTACTTGTGCAAAGTAGCCAACTCCATTCTTTCTCCTTGTGTGATATTGGAAATATAAACTTAAGTTCCCCTGTTCCCAAAGTCTAGGGGGAGGGTTGCCTCATGAATGCAGAAAGTCTCTTGAAATACTGTAATCCAAGCCACAACTCGCCAAGCTTCATCATCCAGTGGATGCACCTGTAAAGAAAACACAGTTTTACTATCTGGATTGGGACAGATTGGCAAAGTTTCAGGTTTGATACATTATTTCTGTTACTATTAAGAGAGTAATGACTGGTTCACCCTTGAAAAGGGCTACCTTGGCCTTGCAGAAGTGATCGAAGAACACCTTGCTGTTGCCTGTAAATTCAGCCAACAGCAGGTACTACTCAAACAGAGAGAACAAGGGTTGTCAAAAGAAAAACTGAAAAAAAACCCCACTTCTATCATTCTCAGAGGGTTTCAAGATCTTGGTTGGGGTTTTTTTTCCACATTCTAAGTGAGTGAAAAAAAGATAAAAAACTTGACATTTTAGAGGTTGCTAAATTCAAACTCATTTTGATTCAAAGTACTTTGTTAGAACAGTTGGAAAATCTTCATTGTCAAAAACTTCTATAGTTGTCTCTGTTAACTTGAATTAGAAACAGTCATTTCAAATACAAACAAAAATATAGATACAGTCAGAAAGTTTAGATGTACTGTCAGTAGCCAACCCTCTCCAAAATTTTACTATACTTTTTCCAAAAAGGAGGATTTATTGAAGCCAACTCCCCCCTGAGAGTGCTCTCAACTTCACCGTGGTGGCCTGTTAGTGAACATTTCCCAGCTAGCTGAAATACTAACAAAGGAAACACTGAACTGCTTTAACCAAATGAAATTGATTTTGATACAGAATGCAATCTAGTTAGTTTTGCATGGAAATTCTATCATAAGACCATTTCCATACTCAACTACAGATTCATATAGACTAGCAATATTACTACACTGTGTGTCAATTAATACTAATGCAGACACTGTCTCACTGTGTATAATACTGGTCCAATGGGGAGGCAGGAAAAAAATGTCTAAAATCTAGATTAAATTCAAGGCTTTGTCCAAAGTAGCAGGTTTTTCTGTACAGAGAGAAACAAATACAGTACCTAGTTACTTTGTCAGTTACTAAAGACTTTTTGAATGTCCAGGATGTCCTCCCATGGACACTGGCCAGATACAAGCAGTCTAGCATAGGGGTCTTCAGAAAGAAATAACAAGCTTTCATTTGCTTTCAGGGAACACTTGGGAAAAAATGGAGAATCAACGTGGAGATGTCTACAAGGCTTCTTTGGATGGTAAGAGCTGTAGAAGAACAGATCAGCAGTTCTGTCACATTAGGAATGAACTGCCAACTCCAACTTAGCAACCTAGGAGGACTGACAGGTTAGGTTACACACAAACCAGTTTAGGTTTAGGAAGTAGCTGGGGATAGCTTGTAAATCAGCCTCATAAAAGAAGAAACCTCTTTTATCAATGGACTTTTGGTTTTACCCAGATTTAACGATCTTAGTTACAGAGACCCACAGTGAAGTCACAGGCTGGCAGGAAAAGTGGAAGGGCCGGTCCCTGGTTCTCAAGAAACTCCTCCCTTGGGGACAAAATGTGGCATAGGAGGTACATAGTCAATGAAGCTCAAACACATTTTTGCTAGGGAAGGTAAGAGGTGTGGATCAGGTCACTGGCAGAGGAAACCCAATCATAACTGGTGTAGTGGAAGTGAATGACTCTGGCACTCCGTGGAAGCATGCAAAGGACACTTCAGAATACAGGAACTGGAAACAGGGCCCAAGCCATGAGGGTGGCAGTACCACCTCTAAGCCCAGATACAGTCTCTGTTTTCTGTATTTACGTGTCACTCACTTATATGCCACTCTGTCTCTCTTGCTCCAAGATCTGCTGCGCTGTCTTGGGGGCCTGGCTCTCTAACGGTCCCCACATACATACCAAACCATTTTCAGGCTCCTTTTGGGTTGTACAATGCTATTCACTGCATCCTCCTCCCTCCTGTGCTCTCTGACATGTAACCAAACGCATGTGACACTCCATCCCCGGCTAAGTCATGATGCTGTGTCACGCATTAGACAGTAAGAAACGTGAATAGCATGAGATCTACGCCTTTGAGCCATCCGTCTCACACACACCTGCCACATCAATGTCTCCTGCTCAGTGAAGTACTCTGCCACACCTTAACCACAGGCTTCCATCTTTTTCCTCCATTTTAACCTGCACAACCTCCAATGTCATCTCACTACCCCTGGAAGGAGGTGACACACTAACCCTAATTTTGAGCAATGAGATTCTGTTTTATTCAAAGACTTTGTGGCTGTTGGCACCTTTCTAAGTGTCCATGTCAGTACTTTCCAGTGAGCACTACAAACTGGTCTGGTCTTAAGATACGTTCTCTGTGACCTTGAAAATTAGTCACCAGCAGAAGTCATTGAGGAAGAGAGAAAGAGCAGTGTGGTGTGAGGAGCTCCGGCACATGCTGGGGCAGGGTATGTCATTGGAAAGGCTGTAGCTGTAAATGGAGAGTCTGCAATGTACATCCTAGAAAGAGACTCCGTGGCTCAGGACATCTGGAATTACAGAGCATTATCCTCAGGCTGCCAATGATATTCCCCTGGGCAGGGCATGACACTGACACAGTGACATTAAAAGCACAGCTTCCAGTAGCATCCTGGCTGCCTGAAGCCCTGACATGATGTAGCCAAGCTGTCCCAAAGCTGACCCTCCCTGGAAGGAACACCACATGCTGACAATCCTGGCACAGGGATTAGTAAGGCAGTGTTGAAGTGCTAAACACAGATACAACCAGTGAGTGAACAGCTTCCCACAAATCAGGGGACAGGAAGGACTATCTTTTCACACATTGGTTTTTGTACAAGTGAAGTCTGTCCTGTTCTCAGCTGAAGTCAATGTTCAGATGGACAAATGCCTTGCCCACATGGCTGAGCTGCAACAACACAAGTACACAGTGACCTGTAACCAGGTAAACCTGGGGCAGAGTACTTACAGCAATTACATGCAAGGCTACCTTCAGGCACCTTACTTGACTGGTAAGAAGCAAAAATAATTTGGGTTATTTAGTGGACTGCCTTCCTCTCCCACACTTCCTCAACAGCTGGTTGTCCCTCTTCTACTGCTGTCTAGATTTTCCCCTCCTCCACTCCTGCATTTCTAATAAATTAACACCACACATAGCAGCAGGCAGTAAAAAGCACCAGCACGGCTGCTGAAGGCACCAATTTCAACAGTGGCTTAAACAGATGTGCTATGGAAACATCTGGATGTTATTACCAAAAGGCTTTCTAGGTTCCACATCAGATCAACACCTCTGTTTCCTCTGAGTCATTATATGTAAGAAACAACATTAAAATAACAATAAAAGTGCCCCAACTGGAAATGCAGTCAGCCCTCTAATTGTAATGTCTCGAAATACACTAGCGTTGACCCAAAACCTCAATGGAGGCAGCTAACCAGTGACTTCCAAGCAAGGAGCTTGGTGCTACACTCCTTCAACAGCAATGACATGTTTGGCTGGCACGTGGTTTGCAGGTTAACCATTTCCTCAGTTTATGACCACAGGAGAAAGCAATCCATCAAGAGCTGAAGAGGTAAAAAAACCCTGCAGGACTCTGGAAGCCCAGTGGCACGTGGTCTGTCATGTCCCACCACGCAGTAGAGAGACATCTCCATGTTATTTACCTCTTACGAACCACTTTCCTCCAGTGCTGTAAAATATGGTCCTAACAGCTCTCACCTACACAAAGATTTTTGATATGTGGCTGGTACAGCTAGAAAAGTTAAGCTAAACCTGCTTCCAGAATACCAACCATGAAAAAAAATACATCATAAAGACTAATGACATGCTTGGCATATAGATACATGGCAACTTTTCAAAAATGTAAGACCTACAGGACTGGCTGAATTAAGAGGCATAATTAGCCCAACATGAGCTCACAAGGCAGTCCACAATGCTTGGATGCACAAATGAGGGATGTCACGTACCAGCAGAGAGAGGCCCTGTTATCTTTGGGCCTTGGACTGGCACAGTCGATGGGAGTATGAGGTTTAACACTTGTACCCACACTTAACAATAATGCTGGAAAAACTGGAGAGAGTTCAGACAACAGCCACAAGAACAAAACCAGGCTTGTACCAAGAAGTTCAAGGAAGTCAATCAAAGAGAAAGTTGAAAGGTACCTCACAGCCTGTAAGTACCTGTCAGGAAGCAAGCTCTTCAGTCTACCAGACAAAGGCATAACAAGACCAAAGGTTGAAAGTTGAAACTCAACAGCAAATGAAGCGAGAAACAAAGATACCACTTTTCAACACTGCAGGTAATTAATGGAGGGAAAAGTCCTCCCACTGTCATGGCCAACAATCCAGCACTGGCAATTTTTTTAAAATAAAAACATATTCTTTCACCTTGCCTCTTATCTTTCTTCTCAAAAAAAAAAGAAAAAAAAGTATGTCTGGGTTCAAAAATGCCATCAGAGTAGAAACTAATTCAAGTAATCTGTATTACACAGCAGAGTGGACTAAACAAGCACCATGACCTTAGATCTAGAAATCAATGAGGTACAAAGGACTAGAAGCCAAATTATCAGTGGTCCCAAAGATCCCTGTCTCATCCACAGGTCCTCTCTACTCCATCACTACATGATGTGGATTTTGCTGAAGACCAGAAAAAGCACCGGATCCCCATCATGAGCAGCAAGGCGAGATGCTGATAGAACAAGAGACTCACGTCCTCTTTTTTTTTCAATTCCCTCCAGGTAAGACACTGGGAAAAGTCACAACCAGATAAAAAACAAGTCAAAATATTACACCAATGGGGCAAACCCAAAGTATGATAAAAGAAGTGTCTTTTTACAGTGAGAATAATCACGCACTGGAACAACCTCTCTAAAGACAAGATGGAGTCTCCATCACTGGAGGCTTACAAGATGCAACTGGACAAGCTGCTAGGTAATTTCACCTAGGCTCCCTTTCCCAGGAAAAGTTGGACCAGATATCTTTCAAAGTCCCTTCCAAACTGGTCTGGCCTGTAACTATGAAAGGCACAGAAAATTCTGTGCCTTAACTCTTTAATTCTGAAAGAAGGGGATTTAGATTCTCTCTCACAGTCAGATTGCTTTTCAACTGATTTCCCAGCACACATAGCCCCTTCCACTCCTCAGAAGCTGAAGGGATGGGACAATTGCAGCTCTCCAGTGCCATTTGGAGGGATGTCCCTTCAACGAGCTTTCTGCAGACATCTGGCAGTCAGATTTAGCAGTAGACATGGAAATGGAAATAAAATTGAGAAAGGAATCATTTTCCCCAGATGCTTACACCAGAAATCCCTACTATGGTGCATGGTTTTTCCACCTCAGGCAGCAGGAACATGCCAGGGGTACCTCTGCAGTGTCACACCACAGCAAGCAAGAGTGCAGTCATTTATTAGAGCAGAGTGATTTTCTGAGCTTGTTTAAATCAGTAAAGAACAGCAGTGTTTTGATTTTGTTCCTCAATTCCTGCTTTTGAGACTTCACCAGTTACTGGTACTTCTGGACGGGTTACCTGAGGGCTTCTGGGTTTCTCCACTTTGGAGGTAGTTAATGTGTTTTCCTGGACACAGTTGGATTTAGCCTGGAGCTGTGACACCTGTAGACTGACACTACAACCTCATGTACGACACACTGCACCAGGAGCCTTTTTCTCTCCTTCCCTGTGGTCCAGCTTATGGCAGGAGCAATTCAATTAGCATGTGCCTCAGTGCTCCATCTGCTAATAGTTTGCTCTCTCAAGCAGAGGCCATGAGGATAATACCAAATCATGCCTCTGGGCTAGAGACAATGTTCAGGAAGAGCATGGGCAATACAGCAGACTGTCCATTACTGAAAAAATGCTTAGCAGAACCACATCTGCTCAGCAACATCTATGGCTTCTGAGAGATGGCAAGGGGGACTGATGTCCCTAAATCAGGGGTTAGCATAGCAAGTCAGAGGAGCAGTGGCAGCAACGACTGAAATATGAATCAGAGCTGAGCACATTTGTAAAACCAGGTGTTAAAGAAAACCATTAATTTCTGCTGATCCATGTTCCTCCAAGCTTGTTTTGCATTGTATTAATACAGGTGCTTTGAAATCACTCAGCTAAAATGCTGTAAAGTCCACAGCATTACAGAACTGTTTCTCTGGCATCTGGCATTAGAAAGGCTCTAAGTATTTTGATAAGGAGATTTGCTTCTGACCACACTTGGTCTTAATGGCATAGGAAGAGTATGGGGAAGAAAAGATGGAAGTGGGAGGGCTAAATAACCTATACCAGAAATGGAGGCCTGCCAAAATGTTTGCAGCAGCAGCAAGAATGATCATCAGCATCAAAAGCCAAACCATCACAAGACTTGTCAATGTTAAGATAAGGCTAGCAGGAGGGCAGGAGGCCAGTTTGGGATTTGAATGAAGAAGATGATCACGTTGACCCGATCCTCCAATGACTGTTTTGGATGGGGAAAACAATCTACTTTCCTCCAAGGAGAGGACGCAGTTTACTTAAAAAGTTATTAGCACAACACATTGCACATAAGAGTTCTCCCAGCTTGGCCAATGGCTCCAAACTGGAAGAAGCTAGATTTACGTTAGACATTAGGAGAAAATTCTTTACCATGAGGGTGGTGAGACAGTGGAATAGGTTGCCCTCGAAGTATTCAAAGCCAGGTTGGATGGGACCTTGAAAAGCCTGGTAGAGTAGGAGGTGTCCCTGTGGATCACAGTGGCATTGGAACTAGATGATCTTTAACTTCTCTTTGAACCAAAACAATTCTATGACTCTATGGTGTTGGTTCATGGCTGTGCATCTGCAATGTTTTCCCTCACATCTGTTTCTCCTTTGTTCAGAGCTTAAAATGCACAGCCCTGCTGTGACAGCAATGAAATTAAGAGACTGAACTAACCTGTGGAAGAAAAATCAAGAGGCTGCTATCACTCCCTAAGAAATCTAGAGGCTACAGCCAAAATTCACCCTCCTCCAGTGCAAGGCCTGCATGTGGCAGCTGGAAAATACAGAGCAGGCTAGCAATGGGGCAACTCGACTGCAACTGGATAGGGCAGCTTTGAGCTGCAAAGCATGGGAATCACTTCTCAAGACTTTAAGGGCCAACCTTTATTAAGAGAGGTCACAAGTTTCACTCCTTCACCTTTGATTTGAGCTATGTTGCTAGTGTTTGCCTAACCCCCACCTTCCAAGGAGGCATGCAGGCTCCATGCAAAGATTTCAAGATATGGAGATGGTAACTAGCCTTTTTGATGGCTGGCTTGAATACCTGAAAGCCTTTGATATTTAAAAAAGGCACTTTAACTCTGATTTATCTGCACTGCATTTGCAGCTAGAGGTGCCCGTGATATAGCTGCTGGCTGTGGGAGGTGCTTTGCCTTGGTGATTTCCTCAGCTGTTCACAAAAATCCATCTCCAGGAGAAACCCTGGGGCCCCACAGCTCTCTTCCCCTGCAGACAGCCTGTCTTCTGCCCCCATTCTTATTTATTTCTAATCGTCAAAGGAGAAGAGGAGCTTTCAAAGGATTTAGGGTAAGTGCCTGGCAGGGAATCACTGCTGCGGGTGGCTGGGGATGACACCGCAGTAAGAAAGAGAGAAGAGGAATGGAAAGGAAGGGCGGAGCAAACACTTTCATCCCCATTGTTCCCATTCCAAGCTGAAGCCACACATTTCTTCACACCGGCTTTTTCCACGGGTTTCCAAACACCTCCTGTTCTCTCTACCAGCTTTTCCATATACTCACACATATAAGGATGCCTTTCCCTAAACATCCTCCTCATATGCCTCACAACCACAAACTTCTCTGACTCTGTGTCATTCTCCTACAGCCTCTCATTAATAATAATTATTATCCAAGTTACTAAACCTTCTCCTTGGTGCTTATGTCTGACGGGACAATTCTAACCCGGCTGGTTAAGCACTGCTTTCCACTGAGCACTGAAACCTGGGCTAAAGAAGATGCTAACGGTCACACCAAATACTTCCAATAAACCAGGGATCTAATTCCAGTACCCAGAGCCACATCTGCACAGCAACCTCCTCCTGTCAAGCTTGGCTGCTGCCTGCAACATCTTCACTCCACTTGCAAGGGCACAAGTTTCAAGAGTCTCGTAGAGACGCTTCAGCACTTCCACAGAAAACACTCTTTGGTATTCAAAAGGTTTGTTTCAAAAACACATTTGTTTATCTCTAAGCACAGATTCATTTCCAATTTATGTCATCAAAATAAACCCAAAACTCAAAACAAACAGAGAAAAAAGCACCCGTCTGACTTGGAAGCCTAAAAATAGATCTGCATATCGCAAAGAGCGAACTGTCAGGTAAAGGCTGTGCATTGAAGGTTTGGATGAATAATGTGTTTGTTTTTCCTGCTTCAATACTTTCCTGCTGTTATCACTGCACAAATAAGTCAGCACATGCTAATTACTCTGATGGCAATTTCCTGGGAGCTGGTACTTAAGCCAATTTTTTTCCTGAGCATCATGGATTAGTTCTCTTCACACACTCCCAAATGAATACACAGCTCAGCTGCCAAACTGCCCTGCCCTTTCCTTCCTCACTGCAGATCCAGCGATGCCAGCACAGTCCCACTCCTGATACCAACACTGGCTGCAGGCTCTAGCCCAAGCAACCCATCACTCCCAAAGACCCTGGTGAAAGCCAAGATACTAATGTGGAAGATGGGTCCAGCAGCCCCTGGATCTGGAGTTATCTCCCTTGAGGTCACATTGTGAATCTCTGGCAGTATTTGTGCAGTAAAAGGAGCTTAGTCTTGCAGCCAAGAGTACAAGTGCCTTTTTCTGCAAGGCACACACATGAAGAGAGAATGGTTGGGAAGGGAAACATCTGTAGTGTTTTCTTATAAGGCACCCAACAAACCAGTCTCAAGCCCCTTTTAGCCTAAAACCATCCCACAAAGCTCACAGGGTTTATATTCATGGCTGAACTACATCAAAGAACTGCCTAAACAATGCCTATGGTTTCTGCTGTGTGGTTGTTGGTTTTTTCCCACTTGGTGTTTATACAGCCACGAATTTGCTCTGTAATTCAGTCAAATGCATTAGAGCAAAGATGAAGAGAGGAGAGGAAAAAGGCACTGCTACCTGTGTTACATCCCAAATAGCACTGAATTACTGTATAAACTTTTGGTGCAACCTCAACCCAGATGTGGGCTGTTTGCTGAACAGACAATATAAACCCAGAATCCTCCTTTGTGTGTTTTTTCAGCTTTTCAGGGTCTTTTCTGGGGGGATGGCTGGCTTACTCTGGATTTATTGTATTATCATTCCTTTCTGCTTTCACTGCATGGCAAAGGGTTAAGCGACCTTTGAGATCCTCCCTGGATGCAATTCCATGCGTAACAAGAAAGCTTCCAGCCCAGTGAAAACAACTTGAAAGAAGGGCAGTGACCCAGCTATAGGCTTAAGTTTCGGGTCATAACACCACTGCTCAAAGCCATCCTTCTTCCTTTGGCCACAAGTCTGCAGTGAGTCACCTCCCATTAGAGTGGCTCCTCTCCAGGATTTACAGGAAACACCTTTCTAGGACTTAGCTGTTGTTATCATCCTCTCTTGCACCTGGGGTGACATCTGTGAGCTAGCAAGAGATACAGCAGGTACGCACTGATAAAGC
The DNA here is from genome assembly GCA_013399055.1 of Ramphastos sulfuratus. Classification (NCBI taxonomy): domain Eukaryota; kingdom Metazoa; phylum Chordata; class Aves; order Piciformes; family Ramphastidae; genus Ramphastos; species Ramphastos sulfuratus. Next base: position 208,870 of record WBNM01033664.1, on the reverse strand, counting down.
ACCCCCCTGCATCCAGTAATAAGCACTTAAAACACATGGAACATTAGGAAAAATTAAAACCAAACAATCCAACAAACAAAAAACCCACAATAAAGCAAACTGTACTAGTAAGCTTTGGCTTCAGTCACTCTCAACTTCTGCAAGAGAAACTTTGCAAAGAAATGGGTGTTTACAACTCCTGTCAACCTGGACACATGCACACATCACTGCAAGACAGAACCAAAGCTGCTTGGCCTGCACAGGAATTATCACTTGGCTCCTAGATACAAGAGAAGAGAAGGCTTGGTGTTACTGCACACTGGGCAGGAAAAATGGTGCACCTCAAGTGCCACACACTCAAGAAATGCTGTGAAGGGGAAGGATGTAACTCCTCCCCTCTCTTCCAAAAGAGGCTACCTTGGGCAGGTTAGAAATAATCACAGAATCACAAAATGGTTTGGGTTGGAAGGGACCTTTAAAGTCATCTAGTCCAACTCTCCTACAGTGAGCAGGGACATCAGTGGCTCCAACTCCATGATGCATCAAGGATGCTGGCAAACAACACACTGCTAAGAAAACAGCCAGCAAAAGGTTCAAAACCCAACTCCACACAAGCTGTATAGAAATATGTCTGCTGGAAGGGGGTATCTTGGTTCATCTAAAGCAAGAAGGACAAAAAAAGCCACAGTGGGCTTCCAGCCTTGACCCTGATGCTCAGCTCCTCCCAACTTCACACCTCCCAGGGGTGGTCTTGCTCTGTGTACTGATACTGACGAAATATCAGATTGGAATGTAAATATGGGAAAAGATGACAATGTGAACAGTGATACGGAAAACTATCCTAACCTCCACTACTTTATGCTGTTAACTTTAAAAGAAGAGTGTGAAGTAACAAACTGTGTGTGCAGATTCCTCATTTATCACCATCAACCAAACCACCCTACAGAGCAGAGAAGAGTGGATAGGCAGAAAGTCCAAGGAAGTGCCACTTCAGCTGCAGCTCCCTGGATTTCAACATGATTACACTGGTGATTCTCCCCCACAAGCTTGTTGGCACTGGGACCAATCCATGTTATTGTTTTTATTCATTCCTCCCTCTCAGCCATGCCAGTACATGCCAGTTTGCCATGCAAGACCTCAAACTCAATCAGAGAAACAAATCTACAGAATAACAGCCTGGAGGAAAGGAAAAATAAAGAGTCACATCAGCTCAATAGGTTGCCTGTTGCAAGTGGATTCAGTGACATCCCTTGCTGTCAACAGTCTGAAATAGTTTTGGGTGCAGCAGTGGAGGAGGATGCCTGGATTTCACAGTAACGCTGCTCAGCTGCTGAAGGGATGAGCCATCAAGCATGGCCACAGGTCTTTATTTTTAGTGACTAGCTGTATTTACATGTGCTGTCCAAAAACTGGAATGAGTTTGGCTAAGTGATCCCATTTCTGAGCTGAGTGGCTTACTATATGATCCCATGGCACCAGAGGAACAAGTTAGAAATATTGCCTGCAAACCCAAGGCAAGTTATTTCTGCCTAAAGGTGCTAAAGAGTGAAACCCATGGCTACAGATTGGGTTACACCAGGGACAATGCAAGCATGAGCTAAAACACTAACAAAGGAATCAACATCTTTACCAGTTCCTCTGACTAACAAGCAGTGAGAAGTAACAAGATGCTGATCCCTTCATATACAGTTATATTGCACAGCTTTGTATATACTCATATGATAAGTGTATTTATTATTTGCTAAAGTCTTCATTCTATGTTCCAAACTGTGTATATTATGTGCTTCAGTGTTCAGAAAGGCATGTCCTGTGAGAAGATGCAAAGAACTCCTGTGCTTTGCCTCTCTAGCTGGCTTTGAGACTGATGCATCTCACTGTCGAAAAGTAGGTACAAGCAGGGTCTCCATGACTTAATAACAGCTTTAACAAGGCCTCAAGCCACCCATTTTGGGAGGAATTTGTAACTGAGTGATGTGAATGCTCAGATCTACACACACCATCCCTTTGCTGCCCATACCACTGCATGCTGAGTCAGCTTCTGTCCTCCTGCAGCTCCTGCAGGCTGAGGAGATGTCCTGTACCTGAGCTGCCCCTTTGGGTTAGCTGGGCCAGGAGTTGCCCTCATAGAATCATAGAATGTTTTGGGTTGAAAGGGACCTTTAAAGGTCATCTAGTCCAACCGCTCTGTAGCGAGCTTCAACTGTCTCAGGTTGCTCACAGAACCATCCAACCTGACCTTAAATGTTTCCAGAGATGGGACATCTACAGCCTTTCTGGGCAATCCGTTCTTTATCCTCTAAGAAGAAAAGTGAGCAATACACACAAGTCCGTCTCATAAAAGCACCCAAGTTGCTCTGATTGCTACACTCTGATGGACCCAAAACATGACACAGGTCAGTGGGAAAATGTGAGGACAAGATCATGATGTTTACCCAGTGCCCCCAGTAACACTGGGAGGTGCCAAGCTGGGAACCATTCTTGGGGAGCTTCTGAAGCTTAGATCTCTCCACGTGGTTTGTAAAGGGTGGAAAAATTCACCTCTTGGCTCTGGCACTCATCAGCATCCCTCTATTTCTAGCAATGTATCCAATTTGGGGTACTGAGCTATCTCAGGGCCACCAGCTGACCCTGGAGGAAGTAGCACAGAACTGGAGGTCATGACTTCTTCCCTGGAAATGTCTTTTGTAATCACAGAGTGCATGGGGAAATTCAAGGTAAGGGGTTGAGACGCCCACCTCAAAACAGAGCAGCTCTGATGAGGTTTCCATCCAGAGGACCATCAGCAAGTGCAAGAAGGGCTTAGCTATCCAGGATGTTGCTGTCATGCTGGTGTATTAATCATTGCCCCGCGCCGCCCAGGGCTGCCAGCCAGAGCGAGTGCTGGTGAGAACAAGCCCTGGGGAAGAAACTCTGCTCTGCATCCTGGCTTTGCAGCCTGGCTCCTAGGCGGCGAAACAAAACGAGAGGCACAGCTCACCCTCCCCAAAGCACACACCCTCCCTAATGAGAGTCGACCCAGGAGCTATGTGGGAGTTGTGCCCATTCCCAGGCAGGCTACAACGCCACTGAGGGCCAACGCTGGAGCCAGGTAGCCTCTAAGAAGAGAGACACAAGTCAGAAGCTTTGCTTTGATGACAGCTCACCAGTCAGGCCTAGCATCAGGGAGGAGGAAGAAGGATTGCCAGCACTCATCCTGCTCCTCTGCATGTGTGTATGCACGGGGTTGAGCTCAGCCAGAGACCCCAGGAGAGGGGTGCAACAGCCACTGGGCAAGTGCAAAGTCACCAGCTGTGCCCTCCCTGACTGGGCAACAACAAGAGACTGCCACAACCCAAACCCTGAAATGGCAACTGACCATCCACTGCTGGACAACAAAGCCTGTGGAGAAGTGCTGGCACAGAAGGATGTGATGAAAGGACAGTGTCAACAAATGTGCATCGTCCTAAGATGTCTGTTGGAAAAACTCTATCTGCAGGGCAGAGCACAGCAACGGGACCTTTTCTCATCCCAAGAGGTTACGTTCCATGAAACACGAGCATTTTTTAATCAGTCTTGTTGCTTATGTTAGCACAGTAACAATGTCAAGCATCACCCATCAGCAACAGCAAGGTTCAGGACCTTTCATTAACCACAGTCTTTATCTCGATCTAGCTCTAGAAAGCTAATGGTAGCAACAGGATCAGAATACATACAAAGGTGGTATGATGAGAAAGATTTCCCAATTAATTCCTGACATTTGCATCCCTTCCCCTACTCCCTCTCCTATCTCTTTTAATACCCTTCTATAGATTTCAAAGCTCTTAAAAGACTACTTAAGTGCTGCTATCGACGTCATCTTGATGGAGAAACTGCAATTTGGAAAGGTTGAGCAACCCATTCAGTGTTGCCCAACAACTCGCTGGGAGAGAAGGCAGGACTGGTTTAGCACAAGTCTCTCCATCCCACCACACTGCCTTGCTGCAGGGTATGAGTTACCAGCAGGTGAGCTGGGGCAGCTGGGGCACCGCCTTATTTCCCAGAGTGGGGTGTGTCCCACCATCACATAGGGTGAAAGCAGTGGCTACTATCCCTTCTAAGGTGATAGTCTGAAACACATTGCTTCCTTCGTTGCTTTGTTTTTTTATCCTCATCAGAAATGAGCTGGCTTTAAAGCTTAGGAGTGCTGTCTTTCTGGAGAGTAAGGGCTGTGTTGTTTGCAAGCAAAACTCATCAAAAAGCACTGAGTTATTTCTGTTCTGTTACCACTTTCCAGTCCCAAACCCTTTGTGCCCAAGGTTCAGGCTAAACAACTATGCACCAGGGTGTCTAGGAGAGGGCATTTCTCAGAAGCAGATAGGCAATGCGGTGTGGACCTCATCATACAGAGTCCCTATCAAAGGAAACAGGACCTTAGGGTTGCCCAAAGGTTGCAAAGCTGGATCCTTTCAGCAGCTTTCACAGTGCCAGGGGCTGCAGCTGTGATAGTGCTCAACTGTTGGAGCCACTCGTACAGGTGACCATGGAGAAGACCCCATGGTCAGCAGGTCCACCTGGACTGGAGGACCACAAAGATGTAAGATGAAGCAGAGTACTTCTGTTTGCTGTATGTACTCTCCAGCATGCTGTCAAGTAACTGCTGCTTCTCAGTCCAGAGCAGTGATTGTGCCAAGTGAAGATAGTAGCCAAGAATGTCTCTCACCTGGCCAGACTTATTTGCTCTTCTTTAAACCCTTCACTTGCTCTAGTGACCTTATCGTGTCTATCCCATCCCCTTCTTGTAACCTCTTAAATCACCACACACGTGAAGGATTACCATCACAGAAACTAAGGATGATGTGTCCAAAGGTCACACCTGCAGAGAAGTCCACCAACTTGACTAAGAGGAAACTATAGACAGGAACTACCTACAAGCAGTATCTGTGACCACAAAAGAGCATGGCACGGAGCACAGAAAACCACCTCTGTCCTAGCTCTCACTGTACAGCTACGAACCACAAGCACAAAGCAGTTTAGTGGCTTGGCCTAAAATCCAGAATTTGCATACTGAAACTCTGCACCTCAGCATCCCAAACATGAGGCTGCTACACAAACCTCTTTACTGCTCAACACTTCATTGCCCAGTTGGGCCAGGAAAGAGGGTTTAACTAATTCCACAGTACAGCGAGTGCAACTGGGACTGTCCAAATGTACCCCAGCTGTGAAATACAACTGACTTTAGCTCATCTTTTAGGCACAGGTTGTCCCCTGTTTGGCACTGACCAGCATGAGAAACCTTGGGGTCCCCAGCTAGTGGCTGGTCCCTGGCTAATTCACTGAATTAGGCTGCTTCTACTCTTACTCCAGATCCTGAAAACCAGCATCCTCTAGACACAGCCTTACCATTACCTTTAGTAAAACGTTCTATGTGTCTCTGTGGCTTAGATTCAACCGTACCAGCTTCTATTAAGTCAACAGTGCTGCTGTACCCATGCCACTGACTTCTACTGGTAAACTCTCCACAGTCACCCAGCCTGTACATCCAGAGCTAAACCACAGCACTCCTCTTTGCATCACGGAGCCACCATTACTGGATTCCTCAACTTCCCAGGGCCTTCATGTGAAACTCCAGCAGCGGAGCTGAGAGCAGTGACGGCAGCAGCTGCCACAAGCAGCTGGGTCGTGCAGAGCACTGCATTCCTCCTCTGGGAACGGGCAGCATGAATAAACCTAAAATCCGATTTTATTGCATCTTTCAAATTCTTAACAAGCCAACAAAAATTACTGATGCCTTTTTTTTTTTTTTTTGAGATTTCCCATTTTTAAAGTGACAAGGCTTATAAAATCAATAGTTAATTTTAAATGCCAGGATATTGTTAGATGCATCTGGAGATGGTTAATCTGAGGCACTAAAGAAATAATTAATGCTAAAAATGGCAAAACAAATTCCCCAGCAGGCCACACAAGAGTTAGGGGGTGTTTGTCCTTCTCCTTCCTGCCTGGGCTCCAGAGCAAAAGACCATCCACAAGTCTCACTGTCCATGCTGGCACTGGAGCAGTGCTATACAAGCAGGGTGGCCCAGGACTTGCAGGAAAGGCTCTCCGGGAAGGACCATCAAGTTTTCCCTCCCTGGCAGAGCTAGCACCAGGAAGAGCACAAAATTGGGTTTTGAAGCAAGTACCCAGGAGAGGAGCCTGAGGAAAGGTGTGAGTGGGGCAGGATCCAGGGAGGGAAGCAGAGCATGATGTGGGGTGCATCCCAGTGGGAAGAACAGCCCTGCTTTAAACAATGAACCTAAGCTCCTTCCCAGTGCTGTGCCACACACATCTGTGCTGGGAGGGCTGGCATGACAGAGGGTCAACTCAACAACTCAACTACCATTTAAGTCAAGCAGGCTGGAGCAGGGGAGAGGAGATGTCTCCCCGCCAAATGAATAGGTTTAACACTGTTCACATTCCTGCATTCCTCTGCTGCAGTGTAATGAATAAACTCTCACAAACTGCTAAAAACGAGGTGGTTTTGGTTAAGCCATGTGAGCAGACAAGTGTGTGTTTTGTAACCTTAAACCTCAGCAGACAGAGTCCTGCTATGTTTGTAATCTAGGACCAGTTTTCCAGAGCCAGCTTGTGTAACCAGGTGGAGACGTCAGCACATGCCTGTTTTATGGGAATAGCATCCCCACCACGTGTGCACATGGGACAGAAAGAACGTGAAGCCATGTAGACACCTTGCTGGGCAAGGGTGCAGTACAGGTCCCTGACCAAAGCACACACAGAAAGCCACTTCTGATGATAGAAGAAAATGGAGAAGGACAGCAGGAGAGGGAGGGGACAGTGGGAGAGGACAGCAGGAGAGGGAGAGGACAGCAGGACAGGACAGTGGGACAGGACAGCGGGAGAGGGAGACGACTGCTCTTTCATCAGCTCTGTTGCCCTCTTGATGCATTCAAAGACCTCCACATCCTTGTTAAATTATGGGGCCTAGAACTGCTCACAGCACTCAACAAAGAGGCTGTATCAATGCTAAATACATATAATCTAATCACCTCATTGACCATCTGGTTACACACTGTTTGGTGCACCGCAGGATGATGTTATATCCAAAGCTTTCACTACCTGCAGTCGTTGATCTGCAGAAGATCCTTTCTAGGTCTGGAAGCAATAGTACATTTTGTTCACAATTTTAGTGAACAACTTAGCAGCTCCTTACCCAAAGGTGAAAATCCATATCCCTCTGCTTGGCCTTGGCTTCTCATACCTGTCCCTGACAGCATCATCTCTCATCTCTCCATTCTTACCTCTTCATCGTTATCCAGTTCAGCTTTAGGTTTCCCTCCTCATGGGTCCTGCAGCTCCTGCCATGGGCCCATCCTTCTCGACCTGCCCTGCACAGACTCTTGTCTCTACTCCAGACTGGTTTCATGTTCAAAATTAAGTCTCAGGACATCTTTTGGACCCTCTTGCATCCAACATCCAAATCTGCTGTTGTCATAAAAACTCTTCTGCATCATAGCCAAGACAACTATCCTTCCCTGAGAAATCTAACTTCTCCTGACCAAAGAGTTTGCCACCTATGAGTCATGTTTGCGATCCCACTTCACCCTTTCAAGGTTTCTCCTTTCCCTATCTCATAACACAAGAGCTCTCTAACTTCAAGGCTAACTAACTACAGCACTGTTGACTTAAAATTTTGACTTCTGCTTCAGAAGCTGGTCTCCTGGGTCAGTCAGAGGAAAATATCTTTGATATTGAATATTTTCTCCCCTCTCATTCCTTTCTTATCTAGTAGGATTTCCTTCCTAATGTCTGCCAAACCACCTCATCGACTTCATCAAAACTCTCCTTCACTGTGACATTTACAAGAAAACTCAATAACTGTGAGGTTGTTGGTGTTCAGAGACCCATCTGCCAAGATGATCAATAGTGTCCTGGCATTTTTATTTTACTCCCCCACCTACATGTATCCAATCACAACCTTCTGTCACTGATCCAGATCATAAGCTACTTGAGGGATGGACAGCCTTTGATCCAACATCTGTACAAAGAAGGACAGGCTCTAGGGTACAGTTAGTGCTCCTAATGTCACTGGTATAAACAACACATTTAAACACCCATCAAGAACAAGATATCTGCTTGCACTTGGTACAAGCTTTACAGTAGAGAACATGGACAATTAGTCCACTTGCATGAAGTTGCCAGGAAGCCACAAGTCACCTGAGGACATTTCGCAGCGTGTCAAAACCCAGGTGCCCTATTGTTGCACAGTTGCAACAACATCCTATTTGTTCCAAACCAAATCACAGCACAAAGCATTCCCACCACCATCTCTTGACACACCACTCTTGGTAGCATGGAAGCCACAGTGTTTTTGTATGTGTTGAAAAACACAGCATTATGCTTACTTGCAAGCACAAGGTCCATGCTGACTGCTCAAACATGACTGTATATTAATGATGGTCTCTCTACTGGGCTGGAAATCACAGAATAGGTTGAGGCATCCTTAAAGGTCATCTAGTCCAATCACCCCTGCAATGAGGAGGAACATCAACTTCAACTAGATCAGCTTGCTTAAAGTCCCATTCAACTTGACCTTGAATGCTTCCAGAGATGGAAAGCTCTCAGAGCAACCTGTTTCAGGTTTTATCACCCTCACCGTAAAAAAATTCTTCTGACTATCTAGTCTGAATCTGCTCTCTTCTAGTTTAAAACCCTTACCCCTTGTCCTACTGTTACAGGCCCTACATTTTTGTTCGCATCTTTCTTATAAGCCTCCTTTAAGTATTAGAAGGCCAAAATAAGGTCTCCCTGTAGCCTCCCCCAGACTAAAGAAACCCAACTCTGTCAGCCTGCTCTCACTAGCGTCACTGTGCTCCTGGGCATCAGATGAGCTGATCATATTTATGAATCTTTGCCATTTCTCCATCAAGCATCATCTGCTGTAGTTCAGCAGCAGGAGCAGAGACAGCCCCTGATCAAGACCTCAAAGCACTCTGGTTCAAACTCTGCCCATGGCTCCAGCCCCTACGTGTGCACTGGCATCTCTGCTATCAAATCAAGTGGACACCCAATTGGCCACGAAGACAACCCATCAGTGTCACAGTTCACACCCCAGGCAGCTCTGAGTCACAGCTGTGCACAGTTCTATGCATGCTACTAGCACACCGAAAGACAGCATGGGAAAAAAAAGGTAAGCTCAGGCAGAGGTGACTTTCCCTCTGCTGTTCCAGATGAGGCTCACAAGGAAAAGCTCTTCCACCAGGTTCCAGGGCTAGCCATGCCACAGGTAGGGCTGAGCCAGCCTCAATCCACCACTGGTGCCAGCAGCCCTATGCAGCACAATGCCACAGTTTTGCTGACTGACAAAAATCCAATGACCACAGGAGAACCCACCAGGGTTGGGTTTTTCCACCCTTTTTCAATCCATCCTTTAGTTGTACCTGGCCTGTATCAATGGTGTAATGAGAGATGTCAGGCATAAACCAGACATTCAGACATAAAAAGTTAGAGCCCTTCTATCTCTCTTAATGCTTTCTGCTGGGGCTGAGCCACACCTCTGTAGACTCAGAATCAATTTGGCCCATGAAGAGGGAGCCCTCTGCATCTTCAGTGAAAGAAACACACTCTGCCTTCCTCTAGGGGAAGCATTTCCCATGGCTCACAGCAGGTATTTTTCCACACATGCACAGGAACATACTTCTTGGGCAAGAGCTTGTGCCTATCCCTTTGCAATTACCTGTCCTGTAGGTCAGTTACCAGTATTTTTTATTAGGGTTTCTTGAGGAAATGCAAGGCTGAAAACATTATTATGTCAAAAACAGAGAGATTCTGCTTGCTTGAACACTCAAACTCCCTTTAGAATCATAGAATGGTAAGGTTGGAAGGGACCTCAAAGATTATCTTAGTTCCAAACCCCTGCCATAGGCAGGGACATCTCCCACTAGCACAGGTCACTCAAGGCCTTGTCCAACTTGGCCTTGAACACCTCCAGGGAGGGAGCAGCCACAACCTCCCTGGGCAACCTGTGCCAGTGCCTCACCACCCTCACTGCAAAGAACTTCCTCCTAACATCCAATCTAAATCTCCCTTCTGCCAGTTTAAACCCACTGCCCCTCATCCTGTCATTGCAAGACCTTGTAAACAATCCCTCCCCAGCTTTCCTGTAGGCCCCCTTCAGATACTGGAAGGCTACTATAAGGTCTCCTCAAAGCCTTCTCTTCTCCAGGCTGAAGAACCCCAATTCTCTCAGTCTGTCCTCATAGCAGAGCTGCTGCAGCCCTCTGATCATCTTCATGGCCCTCCTCTGGACCCGCTCCAACATTTCCATGTCCTTCCTGTGCTGGGGGTTCCAGTACTGCACACAGTACTCCAGGTGGAGTCTGAAGAAAGCAGAGTAAAGGGGCAGAATCCCCTCCCTTACCCTGCTGGCCATGCTTCTCTTGATGCAGCCCAGGACTCGGTTGGCTGTCTGTAATACAATCATTTCACATTACAGGAATTTTCAGGCTCTTTTTGCTTATTTTGTATGTTTAGTGCTGCACAGTTCACAGGTACATCCAAAGGCAAGAAGGTCCATCTAAGGCGCCAATGAGAGATTTCCCATGATTCAAGTGGGATGTATCCACCTAGACATGTGCAGACCCAGACTTACTCCACTTGTGCCCAAAGCCAACTGTGACTCAATTCAACTGCAGACAAAAGCCATGGAGCCACATTAGTCCAGCACTCTGCCCAAGCTCCCTGGGCAAACTCCAACCACTCCTTTGTCTTCCAAAACAGTTACATGAGGATGGATGGGTTCTATATCATCAATAACTCAGAAAACTGCTAATAACCGTAACTAGTAACAGAAACTAGAAGCAGCTTAACAACCAGCAGAAAGGCTCATTCAGCATGGACAAAAGTTCACTTTGTAACAGCACTGTGAACTGTGGACAGGTCAGTGTCAGAGCCAGAAGAAGGGCTGAGGAGGGCTGAAAAAGCAGCACCATTCCCTGAGGTGGCAGAAATGGTGACAGCCCATCACACAGCCAGCAAGCAGCAGAAAGGAGAGGTGGACTAGGAGGATGAAGAAGGGGAGACAATAATGCGTAAAACATAGGTTTTCTTTTGCGGAAATTGCCTATAATTAAAACCCCAAATAAGACACAAATCTTGCAATTGAAGAGAATGGTCTTGGGTTCCAGTTTGGTTTCACTTGAGGCTTCTCAGTCTGGTTGGCAGGATACTAGCAGGTAGCTCATCCTAAGGGAAATCTCTCTGACTTTAAGAATTCCAGACTGTTTCAAACAAACAGCAAAAATTATCCTAAGGTATGACCCATACCCAGATTCCCTGACCAGACATTTATTTTCTCTGAAAAATCAGTTTGCCATGCTCTATCTCTGCGTGAAGAAGCCACCTAAGAAAAACAGAGATGAGTTAGTCAAGAGGAAGAGAAACAGAGTACTGATGCTTTGGAATGATGCTTTGGAATGATGCTTTGGAAATCACACAAAGCATTCATGTGGGAAAGAAAAGCAAGTGAGAAGATGGGAAAGTTGCTCTTGCCTTCATTTCATAGTACTCTGTAGAGGAGCATTATGCTCTGATCACGCCTACATATGCCTACAGCTGGTAACTCCTCCTTGCAACCTGTGTATGCCCCAGACTGGGTTTACTTTTCTGTTCATTAAACCACATTGAAAAGCCCTTTTTGAAGTGGTTTGCCAGAAAGGACTCCAACAGATTTGAGGTGTGGCTCTGCCACTGCTCCATTGATCGGAATTAGTGATGCTGCCCTCTGGGCCACACTTTCCCTCCAAGCACCAGTGCTGCTGCCCATGAGTGGCATGACCATGACTCATTTCCACAAACCATCTTTTCCAACACTTTTTTTTTTTTTTTTAAAAATATGCAGAAAGGCTCAAAATTATCAACAGAGAATGAATGGAAAGAGAAAGAGAAATGGGAAGAGAGGACAACAAATCTTCATCAATCACACCACCTGTTTGCAAGGGGCTACAGGAAGTATTTCAGCACTTTCCTACAAACAACACTATTTTGTGAATGAAACCAAGCAAACTTTTGCCAAGGCAAAACCTTTTCATAAAGCCTTTTTTTAACCATACTAAATACTGGCAGTTTATGGGCAAATTGCCTGCCAGGCTTCTGCCAAGGAAGCAGCAGGCTCAGTGCTTCATCCAGGGAGCTCCAGCAGATGCCCCATCCATTGGTCTCTATCCTGACTCAAGGTCTCTGGAAAGACATCAACCCACACAAGCAGAGTGTTGTAAAAAAATCTGAGCTCAGAGCATTAGAACAAAAGGTGAGCTCATCCAGAGAAGGTGAGGCCTGTTTCTGCCTAGAAAGGCTGCCACCACATTTTTCTTAATTACAGTCATGCACAGGGTGGCACCCAGGCACAGGGCTGGAGCAGCAGCTTCTGTGTGTATCCTCCATGGCTGAGCATCATGGGGATGAGCAACAGTCTTGGTAGCCTATTATGCAATACCAGGTTGATTATGTTTTTAATTCAAATGCTGAAAACGGGGCAGGGGAGGAGGGAGAGAGGGGTGTGAAGGGAAAACATTGAAAGCTATCATATTAATCAGACAGAAAGGACGTATATGATGGCTGTCCCCTCTACACCATATATCCTGCCAAATCCACATGGTTTGGACTAGTGAGGCATCCTCTGGAGAAAAAAACCTTGACTGGGATGCAGGCAAGGCACAGTGCTACCCTTGAGCATGACAGAGATGGAGAGGTGCATGCCAGTTCTCAGCCCTCCTTTCCCATCAGATGGGATGAGTTTGGGGAAAGCACAGTCTGTCTCCTGGACCCAAAATACTAGATAACCCAGGCTTGATGGGATATCCTAAGAAGCCCTTCTACTGAAGCACTCAAGTATTTCTCTGCCAGACAGGTCACTTCATTTACCCACCATGCAGTACTGGCTATGGATTTGAACTGCAAACCTGAGCACCTAACCTGAGATGGATAAACCCTCTCCTCTGGGCTCTGTCATTCTCAGAAAACAGCTTTGATCTAGCAAAACTCATCAGCCAAAAATTTGTCCCAGGACTCTATTATTTTTTCCCATAGGCTTCTTTTCTTTTCCCTCAGACTAAAGCAAAACAGCATGGGGTTCAATTAAGACCGGGATGCCCAGCCCCTGCAGATGGGCAGAGCCAGAGATGAGGAGGGCAAGCACTTCTCTGGTCCACCTGAACCCAGAGAGTATCTCCTGGTACTCCTCTCAACAACTGCAAGTAAAGCTCCAGAGTGATTTTCAGCATTCATTCACAGGCCTGTGAGTTATTTCCAGATGATTATCTTGCATATTTCTGGCTAAGTCAATAGATCCAGTCATTGCTGTTATACATTGTCCTCAGTCTGAGAGTTATTTTTGCTCGTGGTAAAAGACACTGCAGTTCTGATTAATTTCACTGAAATGTCCATTACTCAGAAAGCAGTCTATAAAGCTGGCTTGAGCTAATCATCAAATTAGCTTAAAACAACTATGTTTTTAGGGTAAGTATCCTCTGGCACTCCAAAATACCCTAAAGCTTCAACTAACTTCCATTATTACTTTTTGTTTTACTGTCACCGTCAGGTTAATCACAGACAGAACAGAAACATCAGCAAAACTAGCCAGCCCACTGTGGTGTAACTCTAAATAACACCATTTTGTTTTCATAACTGGTTTCTCTGCAGAAGCTACATATACTCTTTGAGTCTTGGCTCTGTACATGCCTCATGATTCAGTTTTGAAGGGAGAAATCCAGAAAAAAGCTCTCTGAGTTACAGCAAATTCCAAAAGGGCATCACACAAAAGGCAGCTGATCCCAAAGGGCATTTGGTAAGCACAGCTCTTTGGCCTGTAGCAGGCTCAGTGGTGGTCCAGTACAGGATAACTCATCCTTACGACAGAAGGAATGAGCTTCAGCAGGTTAAGCACACACTGCCTGACAGATGGATACAGAAAGTGGGACTCTATGGCATATAGAAAAAGCTGCGGTTGTCACGCTGAAGAGAGAGTTGTGCACTGTTCCCTCAAATTGAACCACAAAAAAATGAGGCTGCAGGAACCTCCACCATCAGCTGGGCTTTCACAGGAGCACAGTGCTTGCACTGATGGTTTGAATCTGACCTAGGGTCAGTGCAGCTCCCCAGTGGGGAAAGAGCCCTGCAGGAGTCCTCACACAGTACAGTGACTCTCTTCTCTCCTTTCCCTTTTGTCAAAGCATCACTCAAAGCAAAAGCTTGAAAATGCATCAACCAGGAAAGAAAAGCAAACACATTACCAAGTGAGTGCACAAAGCACACCGTGACATTTACAAGTGAGGTTGGTCTTACTCATTTGTATTTCAAAGGCCAGGTTGACATAAGACATTTTTCTTCTCCTTGCTTCATCTGCAAAGGGAATAACACATAATTTTGAGCGCTGTTGTCACAGAGTCAGAAAGAGCCTTCCTGTAGAGTCAGCTACAACAATGTTCAACATGCCTTCTTGGAGAACCAACTAGGAAAATCTTCCTTTGACTGGTATGACCCACAGGAGAATTCCTTATGTCCATACACTCACTAACCCATGCTAAACTCCGTATAGCTTGAGTGAATATTAAGTTAATCATGTTGATAGTCTTCTCCCCTTCAGAAACTTTACACTGACCTGTTTTCAGGTCACCAACCCAGAAACTCCAGAGCTTCCTGGAAACCTTTACTTGCCTACAACAAATCCTGTCACAGTTCAACTGGATTGTGATTTCCATTAGGCAAATGTGTAAAACTGACAAAGAGATGAGGTCTCCATATCCTTGGAAGATACAATCATGACTATGCAGAAGCCTTGAAGAGATGCCAGTGTAACAAAGGTTAAGATTTTCTGTGCAAAAAGAATGCCCTCCTCCAGCAGGACCAGAAAATGAGCAAATTAAATGAGCATTTTGCTCCACAGGTTCATTCAGGCTGGAGTTGACCACGAGGCTCCACTTTTCCGCCATGACTTGACCCTGTGGTTAACTGCGGCTCCTTCTGCACCCTAGAAGAATGTTGGCATTGTCAGAGTCCTTCTAACCACTTAGTAGGTGTGTGCATATGACCCTAGTAGGCACACCAAGAAAGCAAAGTAAGCAAACTAGCAAAGTAAAGTGTGCAAGAAACAAAGGGGGAACCAGTTTGCTCAAGGTAATGATCTGCATATCCAAATTGGAATTTTGCTTTCAAGTCTGCCATCCAGTGCAGGAGTTCTTCCCACTGATCTTCTACTCCATCAGCCATGACACACTTGACCTCTGCCCCAGCTACTGTCTCCAGTCTTCATTCAAGCCTGAGACCCTAGTCATAGCGCAGTACACCTCTCCTTCTCTTTCAGGGCCCCATTTTTAAGGCCATTTTACTTGTGTGTGCTTTGATTGCATTTGTGAACCCATGCCTGTTTGAATACATGCAGCCAAGAAGCATTTGTAACTTGGAGATTTGGGGGTTTCCACCTAGCAGCTACAAAGTCCACACACCACTCAATTACAGGCAACTGAAACTGCGCTGCATGGTTTGTGTCTTCTCTTGCCCAAGTGGAGCAACAGTCTTATTTGAGGATGAAGGGAGGCAAACTGGGATGGGTCACAGAAAGGTCTGGCAATGGACTACTTGGACCTGAGATATTCAACTCGAGATATCACCACAAAGGTGAGAATGATTTCCTCATGACAGCACAGGGAAGTCAGGCTGTACATAAATCACATACAGAAATGTGTACACACACAGAGCTATACATAAGATATATGTAAGTACACACCAAAATAACACCAAGGCATATGGATGCCAAAGCAGGGATAAAATTAGCTTATTGGAGAAGTGGTAAAATGTTACAGGATCATGGAAAAAAGCCTATTTTGAACAGTAATGACCACATTTCAAAAACAGTGGATATTCTTGGCTTGAAGCCCTACATACCACAACAGAGGATGATTAAATCAGATCTCATGAGAGAAAAATCAGCCAGAAGGTCCATGGGAGATATCCGAGGAAAGAAAAAAAAACCAAAACTGTATGCATTTGGGTGCTGCAGTAAATTATTTCCTTGACATCATGGAGTGCACCCACATGCTGTCTAAGCCAACCTGATGCTGACATGTAATTTTTTTTTTTTTAATCATGAAGCCCAGAAATGACAAAATCAGCAGAACATCAAATCCATTCCTTGAAGGCTGGCCTAACATTAGCTAAACAAAAAGAAATGTTGGCAGGGAATGTTAAGATGCCATCCTTGAGACTTAAGGCAAAATGTCAGTAATGCTCAATGCATAGAAATTAGTCACACTGTAGTTAGTTCAATGCCTTTGCAACAATCAAGATACAGTGCAAAATAAAATTGAAAAATAAATGACAATTGTCCACAGATATGTTTTTTCCCCACAAGTGGATAATGTGCCGAAGGGTATCAAAGGGCCTCATGAGCATTCCAGGGCTGGGAAGTGTTTTAACAGCTCCTCTAGAAAAGTAAGACTAATAAACAGAAGGTAGTACTAATTTGTAATAAAGCCTATTATTATATTTAACAATAACTAATCGAATTCAAATAAAACTAACAGTGACGTTCGGCAGTTAAGTGCAAAACATAATCAGAATCACTGCACCCAAAAATTAACACCTGCCACCAAGACACAGGCAAGCATGGTGCATCTGAAGAAGCATTTTCTGTTCCACACTTCACAGACACCAGAGGCCTTCTACTGCAAAACCCTCCCCGGCGTTTTCTGAAGAGAAATGCCATGACACCAACACACCTCTGAGCATCGTTTACCCAGCTCAGCTTACAGCAAAATGTTTTCCTAACTTTCTCATACTTTTTCCACTGTTTTACTGGATTATTTGGTTATGGGTACAAGGAATGAATTACAGGCATGGGGTAACTCAATCCCTCTCCCCCCTGGAGGAGCTCTACTGGCAGCTTGAAGTGAGGTGATGACCTTGGTTATCTTATCCCCTTTTTTTCCCCTGCAAGAGACCACAACAGAAACCTCAAGCGAAATTGTCTTAATCTCTCCTGGAGATTTTGATTTCAGTTCAACATGGGTGCTATTTGAAGCTTCATGAAAGTAACATCTTAAATAAAAAGGTTTGTGGTGGTGTACAGCAGTAAATTTGCTTTTAAAACCTTGATGCATGGTTCATGGGGAGAAAGTCAAGTGTGTTCATTAACTCGTGGCATGCTGGCAGTTTCAAAGATATTCCCTAAGGCCAAGAACAGCCTGTTACCCAAACACAATCACCCATCTGCTGCTGTGACCAGACAGCAACTCCAAATTTGGAATTTATCCTCTAGTTCAGAGAAACAAGGACTTCATAGTAAAGTTACTTTACAGACAAGCAGCAGAGACACCAAGAAATTAAAAGATAGGACTGCTCTCTCCATAACCTCAGCTTTCTAGAACTTAAGCACTCAATGTAAGTCAATCATCTGGAAACCTTTCATGGTCGGTAAAGGCACAGGTTGCTCTAAAGCATCTTTTGTTCCCCCTCTTCCTACTGAATGCAAGCAAAGCTTACATTGGAAACAGGATTTTTACACCTAACATCACCCTAACAGCCATTCAGGAGCAATGAAGTACACCAAATACGAGTTCTAACTGGCACAGTCCTGCCAGTACAACATCTCCAGGTGGGCTAGCTTTTTGAATGCCAAGTCACACTTTTGGTTTAGCTGCGTGACCTGTTTGAGGTCATATGGGACATATGTGGCCACATTAGGACTAAGGTGGCCCACTCTCAAGCTTGGCCTCTTCCTGCTTTTGGAAAACTAAACTGTTTCTAAAGCCTTTATTTGTGCTCTCAGAAAACACACCAAAAATAATCCCAAGAAGTATCAAGATTATTTTTCTTTTTTAAGCACAACTGCTAACAGAAATAAGAAAATTCAATTTGGCATTTCCTCCCTTTGTCAAAGCATCTCTTCCCAGATAATCTATGTAAATTGGGACTTCCCAGCAACTGGATGAAAGGAATGCTCATTCTGCCCCATTCCCACCTTGTCTGCTCAACTGTCCAGCAGCCCTGCCCAAAACAGCACCACCATCTTGGGCAACAGCACAGGTGGCAGCTTCAGCTGTATATCCAAAAAAACAAGGCATTTGGGAGTACCACAAAACAGCCAGAATCATCCACTTAGAGTCTTTGGAACTTTGCCTGGATAGGAAATCTTCTCAAGAAGAGATCACTTGTAAAGCATGATCTATACAGTGAAGTCTAATGTGTTAATCCCCATCACAACATATATCTAATGCTTTCCCACAGAAGGATGCAGCCCAGAAGTGAAGTATTTGTGGCATGTCACTATACCTGGCCAATTTGTAGGAACATCAATCAGCTCTCCATGTCTTGATCATAAAGAATGACAAGATGGAAAGCCACCACCCATCATGTTCCAAGTTAGTGGCTCCCAGCATGCCTGTTTGGAGCAATAATCCCTACCTCTCACAAAGGCAGTTCTTTACTCCACAGATGAGCTCCATCTATTGCTATTAAAGATCTCTGAGGTCCTCTTGTTTTGTACCTTTGGCTGACAAATTCATGCAAACACACTTAACAAAAAGGGGAAAAAAGCAAGCCAAACACACACACAACCTTTTGGCAGTTTGGTTTGTCTGTTTTCCTATCCCATTTTAAATGACTCCTTCAATGAAGGTGCACTGGCACCATGAAAAAACCACACCTCCAGGTGCGGACCCCTCAAACCTCTTAGCTCCAGCCTGCATGCCATCTTACCCAAGGCAATACAAGTCTGGTTGCAAGATGCAATAGAGCAGGTAGTTATGATTCTGGGTTATGGTTAAGAAACTTTACTCCCAGACCAGCTGGATATTAGCAGAATATGCCTCAGTTTTAATTATGAATCCTTCTTGATCTCAACCCCTCTTACTCCATATTGGTTTTCAATACGCAACTTCAGAATTCATAAAATAAACACAGTTTCCTTCAAAATGGTCAGATCCATTAAGTCAAAACATCTGCACACAGAAGTCATCTCTGCAGAGCATACTGCAGATGCATTCGCTGCCCACCTGTGCCATCACTCACTGAGACCTCTCCCTGCTTCCTCCCAAACCCTTAAACATGCATTCCATCATATCTAAGACAGACTATATAATGAATGGCAGCATCCACAAGTTATGGCTCTGTAGGACACATGGAAAGCTTTCCTATGAGCAAGGTGCTGCAGTGTTAAAAGGGGTCACCTGGAAAGGTGGAGACCATCTCCATCCCTGGAGGGGCTGACTGTCCTCCTCCAGTGTTGGTGACACTAGAAACTTCCATGCTGCCTTCTGGTCAGCATATTGGGGACTGATGGGTCCTGCTGTGTTGTAGGAGACAACAATGGTCCAGCTGCTCCCCTCAGATTTCTCTACCTTCCTCTCAGCTTTGCACCCCCTAGGTCCCACAGTGAACCACAACTGGCATCTTCCTCAGATGCCCCTGCTACATCCTGAAGCTTTCCAGAAAACAAAGTGCAGACCCTGGAGAGACACCAAAGTCAGAGCAACTCTGTGCACAGTGAGGAAGGCAAAGGCATTGGGGGGTTGAGAAGACACTTGAGAAAAACATACAGATGATACAAAACATCTCTGAGAGAAACTTTTTATATGTCTCTGATGTAACTATCCATAGACACTGTTAACTGCAGTAGGAAGCGTTAGAAATGAACAACCCACTCATGCAAAACCTGAAAAAGAGGAGAAAATACCTGGGTTCAGCCAAACACACACCGTCTGCTAATGGACCCCTCCCATGAACACAGGAGACCCACAAGGCCATGCAGATCAGTTGATTTGCAAAGGAGATTACACCAGCCTGAACCAACACTGCGCTCTCTCTAGGCATGGACACAAGCAGCCACTTAATGTGGCAAGACAGCAGCTGGCCCAGGCCATGCTGGCAGATGCTGATGAGAAGCAGATGAATCCTGAAGAGGAAAATGCAGTGAGCTGAGGGAAGCCCACATTGAACAACATCACCATTTTTTTCCCCCAGATTTATAGCAATATCTCTGTGAGGATGTAACACCTCAAAACCTTTGATCAAATGCCTGGGTGCCTACACGGGCAAGGATCAAGCCAGCAGAGAGCATGGGGCTGCCCAGCCTGTTGCTCCCTTGCTAGCTCATGACCCACTGCCCCCGCCCCACTCAGGCATTCACATGCACACTCATCACCCCACAAAGCTACTTTAAAGAAGTAAAAATGCCTGAAATAAGAGACAACTCAAATGGATTTTTATCATCATATCCTGTACGTGTCAAGTGAAATGAGAAGTGGACAGAAGCAGTCCACAAAACAAATAAGCATTTAACGCACATGGCGAAAGAATCAACAACTTGGCTTTGGGGGTGAAGGGGCTAAGTGCTCATTAACATCAGGAAAATTAGTGAGCCTACCAGTGAAATAACGCAGGACACATCATGCTGCAGAAGAGCAACGATGAGAGACAGAAGGAGATCAGCCACCTGCAGCCATGGCTGAGCACCTGGTGGCACCTGATACTTGCACTTGTCTAAATCACAGGAGAAAAATAACTTTATTAAAAGCCCTGGTTGGGTGTAAGCCCAGGCTGGGTATAAAATTCATCCTCAGTACCATCACAGTGGCCAAGAAGGTCCTAAATCCACAGCAATTTTGAGCTAAGGGATGTCATTGCTTAACCAGTTACCCCTTAAGCTGCAGCAGCTGGTTGGATTGGGGTACTACTACTGGATCAAACATGGGATAAACAGCCTAAAAGCCTCTCCTGGTAGGTTTAAATTAGCTGGCCTAAGGTCATACTTGCATCAATCTAATGGGCAGCAGCTCAGCAAGTCCTGGTTTTTTGCTACTTTGCAAAATCCTTAGGCGTGACAGGGTTATCTTGTCAAGTTGGACCCAACTGTCTTTTCTCAGAGCTGATCAACTTGATCATGCAAATTACCCAGGGTGGAGGTAAACTTCATTAGTGGCAGAAAGGGGCATTCAGATGGTTCCTTTTATGTTTTACAGGTTATTTGCATCCTTATTCTCTGCCTTTAGGGCAACTCCTGGTTGACTGAACACCTGCTTTTAGTGTGCTGGGAAGTAAGTAACTAACCTTCTCTGCCCACCCCTAATTCACACCCCTTCAGAATATTTCAGCTTGTCAGTTAGGGCTTGCAAACCTCCTCAGTTGCAGACCTTCTCATTTCAGGCAATCTGCTCATTTCATCTTGGTTAAGACGGAGATGAGCATGTTCTCTCTGTTTATGGAATCCCAAAACATCCCAGCAAACCAAACCCAAAGAAAGCAGAGAGCTTCACCCCAGGTCATGGGCTCAGTGGCTCCACATTCCCAAATTTCTGAGGTGTCAGCCCAGCCCAGCACAAAGATGCTTCCAAGAAAGGAGGGACAGAAAAGGTAAGCCAGCTGCAGTGAACTTTATCCTGGAAAAGCCAGCCAGAGGGCCAGCAGCCAAGTGAAAATGAGGCTCTTCACTGGGAACCACTGATACTACAGAAAGAATTACCCCTGCTTAGGCACAGCAGTAAGATCTCCTGTTACATCACTCATCCTAATGTAATTCTCATCACAACTCCAAAGATTCCATTTATCCATCTGCCATGGAGAATTGAGATAAGACCTGGGAGCAAAGAGACCAGCAGCAGAAGCACACTTCAAACCCCATAGCACCACGAGTCCCTGCGACATCTTCCGGTCCCTCAGGTGGACAGATAGAAGGCAGAAGATGTGAACATCCCCTACTTGGATATAGCCAAGACTCAGGCAAAAGGCAATGACCACACAATTTCACTGTGACAGTGTTTTCTTCACTATAAAAGGGAGCATTTTCTCTCTCCAGGACTGCAATGAAAATACTCCAGTGAGTTGTAATAAAAAAAGCTAAAAGTAAACTGCTGAAGAAACTCTCTATAGAAGAAAAACCGATACACATATTGTCATTGCCCACTTTAAACAAGAGTTATGTATTACAGCAAACTGTATTTGCTCCTTGATTTAAAGAGACAGTCTTGATGAGGAACCATCAACATTGATCCCTCTTTCTAAATGGGCTGCACCCCTGAGCACCTGTTGAGGGTATCAGCAGAATTAAAGCAAACCAAAAGTCTTCCAGAGCTGCACCTGCCTTAGGTAGAGCAGCAGGTACAACACCTAAATTTTAATCTTTCCTACTCAATGTTTATCCACAATGCAAAATGGACTAGCCACTGCAGGCTGAGCACTCTGCAAGCACGTGCACAATGCAAAGTTCTTGTCCCTCACAAGAAAAGGCACAGCAAAAGCAGATGGATACCTGTAGGTGGGGGGCAGGTGGAATTTCCCCTACACTGGAGATGCACTGAAATGCTAATCAACAGAGCACTGACACTCAAGCCTTAGCTCCTCACACTACCATACTTGTGGGCTGCCAAGTTACTGGGATGTGGATGATCCTTCTACAGGTGTTGGGCTTCCACAGGGACAGGGTAAGCATTGCTCCAAACCTTCCCATGGCTGAAAAGCCACAAGCCACATTACTCAAAAAGCCAAAGGCCAGAGTGGCTCCAGGGCTGGTTCCCAGGAGATTCACGGGCAGGTCCAGCAGCCTCGGTGAGTCTCAGTGCAGTGGCTCCTGAGGCTCAAGTCATCCCTTGGGGCTGCAGTCACCTTGCTGGTCCGCACTGGGGCTGCAACAGCCAGTGTGAGACAACCTAGTTGGACTAAAACCTCCTCAAAGATCATACTCTATCCTTCAGGAATGTACTTCTGCTGCCAGTCAGGGTGTATGAACACTGACAGCAGGCTCAGACAAGTCACTCACCAATTTAAGCTGTGTCCAAACCTTGAAGAAAAATTAAGGGCAGCTTAGGAGAGGCCCACACTTTCATGCAGTGGGTTTGGACATCCCAAGCCACAGGCAAGCACCCTGCATTCCAGTCTGCCTATGCAGGGTGCAGCCATTACACATGCCTTGCAGACCCAACAGCCAAACAAGCCATCCTGGCTGCCCTGTGTGGAGAAGCAAGTATTGTAAAGGAAACATTCATCCCATGCAGATGTCTACAGCAGGACAGGGTCAGGTGCTTCCTAAGAATAAGCTTTTCCTCCAGGGACTGTAGAAGGAGGCTGGGGGAGAACCGGTTCAGCAACAGGTAACTGCAGCAGTGGTTTCTAAATCTAAGGAAATAAAGTCCACTGCTATGAAGCCCAAATACAGCCAGAAATAGGTCTGTGGAATGCACAGACCTCAACATATTCAAGTCTTCAGCCCTTCTGACACCCAGGTACATCAGCAGTCTAAATTCCTCCCATCATCCCTGAAGATGAAAAACACTGAGAGATGCGTAACAAAAACAAAGTCTAGAGGTTCAGCAGAAGAGGTCTCACTCAAATGGTGCAGGGAAGCCCAGGAGGGCTAGTACCTCCAGGCTTACAAGTACTAAAAGCCACCATTACTCACCTCATTTCCCAGGAGACTCTAGCAGAATCTGACTTCACTTCCACACTCTCCTCTCTCCTTTTAGCAGTCAGTCGAGACCTATATGACATTACAACAATAGAAATGTCAGCGAGGCCAACCTTGCCCTCTCCCTGCAACCAAAAAGCTCCATTTCCCCAGTTCTTCAAAATAAGGCTGTGTTGGAAAGCAATGGTATGTAAATTGCAGCTTACATATCTACTTAAATATCCGTATATTTGTTTAATAGTTATATTACCTATTAAATGAATACATTTAAAGGGGATGGGAGCCTCCCACAAGCAGCTGATGTAGCAGCATATTCCTCTGCAGCAGTGGACAGGCATCAACAATGGAGCCTTAGAGCCCGTCCCATGATTAACGCCCATGATGGCTCAGCAATTGGGCACCAAAGTGAGCATGATCAGGTCCTCCTGAAATGTTCACTGTCAGCTCTAAAGCAATTCCTCAAATGTTCCTGAAGGAGAAAATGCGTCCAGGAGTGCCACAGAACCTGGGGTGACGAAGAAATTACTTTCTTTTGGTCCTTGCCCAGGGCTGGACAAGAGATGGAAGGATGGAGGCAGTGGACCCCTACTCCATGATCCAAAGCATCCCAGAAGCATCGCAGAGAGGATGTGGCCTTCTCATTGTGGTGACTTCCAGGCCTTGCTGACATCCCACATCACAGCCTGCAGAGAACAGCTGAACACACATCAAGTTGTTGCTTAGGTCCTCAGTGTTGTGCTGGGGTGCTGAATGGTGATTCCAGTAGTATGCCTCCTCCTACCATTTCGTCCTTGTCTCCCCTTTCCTCTCAGGCGACATGACCCCTTGTGGGGGCAGCCATATATTGAGAAGCCATATATCACACAGGCATATATCACACAGCTGCTCTGGCAGTTGAGCTAGAGGCAGAGCAGGGTTAAGGGGACATTTATTACCATCAGAATAGCCTCATCACTCAGCCTACTTAACCCAGCCACATTTGGACTGCTAAATTTGGGAGAGTATGAGAAGCATTCCATCACAAGAGGAGGTGGGGGAGGGACAGGCAAGCTTTTGGCCTCCTTTAAGGCTCTGCCAAGTGCTCTGTAATTCAAAGTCCATATCAGGGATGCCACCCTAAGCTGCACAGGAATGGCCCAGACCCAGCAAACTCGGAGACATGGTGCCTTAACTCCTTCGAGTCAGCATCTGAGTGCGGCTATTTTAAGAAAATGATTGAGTCAGGCTTTCTGAAACAGCTTCCACTAAAATAACAGGTTTCAAAGAGGTATGTGGGGAGAATTTCTGACATCTCCATGCAGGAAAGGAGGCAATCAAATCCAGATAGCCAAGGTCGAAGACCCTGCCCTAAAGGAATGAAGTGCTCAACCTGGTAACAACTAGCAGCAATCTTTGTGTTCAAAGTAATTTAAGAAGTTGGGGGTAAATAGCTTAACTGCTTAGGAAAGACAACATCAATACCTGCAGCAAGAAGGGGCCACCATTTACTGGCAGCACCTGTCCTACAGCACAGCACCTACAAACACCTGATGACCAGGTTTTGCTTCTGAGATCATGGAAGCAAATCAAACCTCTCTCTCGTTACAGTTACAGGAAGGAAAGGCATGTTATGGTAACCTTCCTGGGCCCATATCACATAAACACTCATGGCACCTGCACCCTTCTACAGATGCCCACAGAAATCTGCCCCTGGATATCTAACCTATAAAACAACTTGGGGGGAGGGGGGTGTGCGCTGCCCGCATCCAACAAATAAACACATTAATTAATGCCAGAGGGTTCCAAGTCTGATGGTGTACAAGGTGAGCCAGAAATCTTTCCTGGTGGCCACACCAAGATGTTCAAGGAAGCTTTTGAGGAATCCAGGCATGAGCCTGGGCAACTGGACACAGAGCTATGGCTGCTATCCTGGGACCTTTCCCAAGCAATTTGCAGGCATAATAGAAAAAACCCTAGACTTGTTTTCTGTAAAAGTGGGCATCAAACACTCTGACATCAAGAAGGATGATTAAAGACAGCTGAGTTACAAGGAAAGATTAAAAGAACTAAATATGGCCAACTTGGCTAAGCAAGGAATAAGAGGAGACATGATAAAAGACTCCAGGCATCTGAATTAAGGGAGTGGCATGGCATTAAAGGACTGAATAAAATATCTTTCTGAGAAATGGATCCACCAATGATCTCCCAAGAGATAAGGTACAAGCCTCATTTTTTAGGCATTTAAAAAACAGTCACTAGAACCACGGTTTTTCAAGAGAAATCCACATTGCCCCGAAGGGAGCACACACCAAAGCTTTTCATCTCCAGCACCTGGTGCTGTGAACAAAGTGTGTGACACCACAAGGGAGCACAGAACACTTGGGAAGTGGCAAGTATTTCATTTCACCTCACATAAGAAACAGAGATATGCCTTTTCCACTGTAAAATTAAAAGAAAAGGGGGAAAAAAGCAAACAAAGGAACAAAAACAAACGAAACCAACCAAACAACAACAACAAAAAAAAAAACCCCACACCAAAACCACCAGCCCAGTCCAAACAAACAGATCTGGGGGCTTGACTTTTTCCCCCATAACTGAAGACACGTGGAATACCACATTTGAGCTGGGTAGTGATGCTCTCGGGGGACTGCAAGCCCAGCAGCTCTCTGAACCCAGACAGACCCAGCCAGCACACAGACAAGGTAACAAAATCTTGGAATGTATTTCAGTATCTGTCTCTGCTGAGATTGTACCCCTCAGAGAAAGTGTTCTCTGAAACCCATGGATCTGCTTCATCTTATAAACATTAGAAGCCCTAAGCCCTGAGAAAACTGCCTAGGAGGGCTAAACCTGTTACACAGGCTTTGCCCCCAGAAGCCATGTATAATGCATCAATGTATATACCCTACATAAATATCATCCCTATGAAGGCAAAACAGAGGATTTTGTGCAAATCCACATGATGCCTAGCCCAGAACATCTGCCCACGGCACTGACAAAGTGGTGTCCCTAAGGGAAGGAGCTTGATCTGGTCAACAGTATTCATAGACACCAGCAACACCAGCTCAGTTCATTGATGTGCCTGAGGGTTTCAGGTGATTCTGCCATGATATTCTTGATGCAACTCGGCCAGTGGTATGATTTACAAAGCTCAACAGCATCCAGACCTGGGTACCTGAGAGACTCCTTTACATCCCAACAGGGAAAAGCCAGAAGACAGTTGTTGATGGCCCAGTTTCAAAACACAGCTACATTCACACAATGGCCATATATCATCAAGGAGGTGATCCTGTCCCAGCATCCTCTGACTCCCCATACCTGCTGAGTCAATGTGGGGCAATCTAAGAGAAAAACAGATTGGGGGGAGGGGGGGGAGGGGCAGGGGAAAGTTGAATAATTTTCTTCTAATTAATTTCCTAAACCAGTTCGGTGGGGTTCAGGCAAGTACTAGAAATCATTCCCTTTTGGCATGAGCATGATCAGCTGAACTGCAGCATGTGACCACAATCCAAGGCAACCTTTGTTTGCAAGACCAAGAGTAGATTTCCCCCCGCCCTCTTTTCCCACAGCAACCTCTTAAGGCTGCAACTGCCTTTTCCATGGGAACAGGAGATCCACCATTTACTGGCCAGGGAGTTTTATTGCAGAGTTGAAACAGGATGTTCACAGAGGATTTTATTATATTTTTTTTTTTTTAAATAAGTGGAGCATTTTAGTATTCAGTCAATCTTCTTGTTTTATGCTTGCTTGTCTCTTTGGGAGGTTGAAGTACAACACCAGGCTGACAGATTCATTTTCTATATTGAAGAAACATGATTCTACCCAATCTGAAAGGCAGGCCAGTGCAAAAAGATCTGTTCAAGGTAAAGGAAATTCTGGACTTACAGTTAGGGATGAAGAGGGGGAAATTAAAACATCTGAAATTATTATACCTTCTATCAAAACATTCTTCTTTCCATACACAGTTCCCGTTGCTGGAGCAACGGTACTTGAGATAACCAAGTCCAGGGTACCAATATCACAGAGAATTAAAAGCTTGCAGACTGTATTCAGAAAACTCCTTCCTTTCCTTCTGATGGTAATTTTGGGTATCCTTGCTCAGGCCACGACTGCGGCATTGCTCTGCTCTCATCACATGCTCAGACAGACAGACAGCCCCTGCAGGCCTCACAGATAGTGTGGCAGGAGGGCAAAGCCCCTCTCTGACCCATAATTCATCCTTAAATGAATGGCTTTGGGGATATGAAGAAGGCAAAATTTTGACTCATAAAATTCCCACTACAGGTAGTAAAGGTTATTTTTTTTCCCCATTCAGTTAGTTAATAAGAAACAACTGTCTTCCAAAACACAGACAAGTTTCTACTACTTAGAACAGTAGTAGATTGGGACAATTCACAAGTTAAAAAAAGAAAAAAAAATAGAGAAACCTGAAAGAGCAGCAGGTCCTGGTGTAGTGGAGCATATCCTGCATTACTCACACAAATGCACAACATAGCAGCAAGGAGTGATGGAGAAAGGTGAGCCCATACACACCCAGCATGGGTGAGGGAGAACAGGAGAGAAGGTGGAATCTGGAAACCCCAAAAAGCTACAGTTCTGCACAGATGGTGCAGATACCCTGGAACCCATCAGGACCACAGCTCACTCCTGCGCTATGGTACTGTGGTAACTCTACAGAGTTGACACAGAAATTGCTTCCCATCAGGAACAGTCACCCTAAAATCCAGAGAAGAGCTGACTGTATAATTAACAATATATAAAGAAACCCTCTTGCAGTTACTCTTTACTGACTTGCAAAGAGCAGCACAACCTGATTCCTGGTGCACAGCTCTACAGGGTGCAGGTATTTCACAGCTCCCACACCTGCCCAGTCTTCCCTAGCACTGTCCTGCTGCTGGCAGTAACCACCGCCACCCTAGCCAACACAGAAAGTTCTGTAGTCTCCCTTGATAAAATAACGTAGTGGGGTAGATTGTTGTGCTGAGAAGAGACAACTGCCAGCACCATCTTGGAAAGCATGTGGCTTCCTAACGGATTGAGCCTCAGGATACCTTTAGAACTGCCTTAGAAAAGCACACTAACACATTCTGCACATGGGCAGTGGGGTTACATCCATTGAGCATGTCTGGATAGGCAGGTTGAAAGGGAAGCATCTTCTGAGAGTTGACAGAAAGAATAAAAGGCAAGAACTGACAAGGACAGACCATTCAGCTTCAAGGCACAGAAGACAACAAGAGCCAGCGACACCTCTCCAGGCTAATGCAGTATGAGCCCCAGGAGGGAGGTGTGTGCTGGGAAGCAGCCAGTTCCCCATGACCTTCCTGAGATATGCTTTCTCACCATGACACACATATTTTGGTATCCAAGTCAATCCCTGCTCTCAGTCAGCAGAGTCTTTGCCAGCAGCTGTTTTCTCCGGGTATTTTCCAAACACTTATCCTCATTCTCTCATATGACAGTAACTGCTATCGCATTTTTGCTCAATGTCTGAAAAGGTGCAAGAGAGAAATGAGTATTTTGGGGGCTTCAGGAAGCTGTGCACCTCTGACTGCACAGGCAGCTGCTCCTCTCCTGAGAGTGAGGGGGGTGCTCTTGTCCTGTGCACAAAGCTCTTGGAGAGGGAACAGAGTGGGATGTAAGCACCTGGACCACTGCTGGCAGCCTGGAAAGAGTTACTGCCAGACTCAAAGGATTTCTAGCTTCCCAACAAGGCAGTAGGGGTGAGGAATGCAAGTGACGCAGCTGCCGGGAGAGAGGGAAAAGACTAGAGGGGAAAAAAAAAAAAAACAACAAAAACACACACACACACAAAAAATCCTCAAGCTCTTTGGACGAGGTTCAGGATGACTACACTTTTACTGTAAGTGTTTAGTAACTCTGAGTCGCATAATCCTTCTCTGCCCACTTGGGGCCATGACACACCGATTACAAGCTAGAAGAAATGCTTCACACACACGCCTGGCCAAATCCCCCATCCAAGGGAGGACAAAAAAACCTTTAACAAATTAAGCTATGCTTCCCATTTAAGCAGAGACCGATTGCTATTTATTTAACAATTTTAAAGTGTTATTTTAGCCTTCCTGGTTTCTGCGTGCTGAGAGGCTGTTCCTGGGACAGGAGCGAAAGTTGATTAGAACAACTCAGCAGTTGGACAGGGAGGAAACGGTAAGGTGGAAGAACGGAGGAAGGTGCTGGGATAAGGGGTCATCAGGGTCACCAGCAGATCACAGCCATGGAGCTGGAGAGAGGCAAATGGAAAACTGGAAACAGCATTGGGGATAGAGTTGGGGTGGAGACCAGTGCCTGGTCTGTCACCATTCTGTGGTCACTGGCAGAGGCTCTCTGCTTCTGGTACACTGATGCCTTGCCCTGAGCAAGTGCACCGAGAGATGAGCAGGTGAAAGCAAAGCTATGGTAGATGAGCATGCACAAGCATCCATCCTGGGAAGGTGACACAAAGCTCTCCACAGTGGAGATGCCCCATGTGGGTACCACACAGGCAATGCACTTCATCTGCCCAAGAGACGTTTTTGCAGGAGAACTGCCTAAAGGATGATCTGCTTGGGTACAAATGCTGTTTGAGATCCACCTGTTCAGCACAACCTGCAGCACCCAACAGTGCTGGGATAAACACAATGACCGAAGAACAACAACATTAAATATACTCCCAAAGGTAATAAACGAGTCCCACTCTGATGCACTGTATCCTACTCCTCCTGCCATCATCATGCTTTCAAGTTCGCCTCCAGGAACAACTTTTGAAGCAGGGAGGCAGAGGCAGGGTGGATGGTAGTAAAGCAGGATAGATGCTGCTCCAAACGAGCAGCAATCCTGCCTTGACCAGTGCCTACTAGTGGGAGGTGTCTCTGCCTATGGCAGGGGGTTGGAACTAGATCTTTGAGGTCCCTTGCAACCTTACCATTCTATGATTCTATCTAACAGGTAACCCCTGATGGGGGTTGAGAAACATAGATTGGCCCATAACCAATGCCTTCCACCTCCACACTCACAAAGTAAACCTTTTTCTTGGTTAATACAAACCCCCCTCTTTTGGCTGTACCAAAGCACGAAATGCTGCTTTAACCACCCGTTTCCATCAAAGAGCTCAAGGTGGCTAACAGTCTCTTATGGCACTCCACCACTGCTGCCATCAGTTCAGGGCTGGGCAGCAGTGAAATTATAATGGCTCTTCTTCATCTTCATCAAGGTGAAGAGCAAGGTAAGAGCAAAACCCGAGGACTCACTCACACACAGCTCCTCTCCTCTGACACATCCCTTTGCCCATTAGATGTGAGTGGGTAGAAGTGCATGATCTCCCCTGGATCAAGGATGAGCAGACTCTTCCACATGGCCTTTCAAGGCCAAGCAGAGAGGGAAAGTGCACAGGTCAGCGGAAGCCCTGCTAAAACATGCTGATAATGACTTGGGGGCACAGAATAAGGGAATAAAATCACAGGGCACAGCAGAGAGCAGCTAAAACACAACAGGTTAGAGGAGTCAGCAACAACCCTGACACTTGCAAGAGCTGGGCAAAAAGGCTGAGTTACCAGAGATTTCAGTAGATACAGCCAGCAGGATTGTATCCATACACTCATTAATACAAGCATGGTAATGTGACAGGGTGTCATGACTCCATTCTCCAGAGACATTCCTAAGCTTGGTTCCCATGTGAGCATCAGGACCAGGACAGTGCAGATCAAAGTTTAGTGCAGACCCAGAGCTGGTGCTGCCCCAAGTTGCCCAGGTCAGCTGTATGCAGGCAGCGCTGTTTGCCAAAGGACTAAGTCACTGCAGCTCTGCAGGAGGAGTTTCTTCTTCTCGTGCTGGCCACACAAAGGTGGTGACCCAACCCAACCCAGAAGCCTATGAGCTCCTGCTAGTCCCATTTTATTTGATTTTTAATAATATGACACAGGTTATTGCACAGAGAAACACCTGGAAAATGCAGGGCAAAGGTGACACTAGCAAATGGCATGCTTGTGCACAAGAAGAGTGAGCAGGCAGGATACAGGCTCCCCACAGAACAGTGAGCGTGTTCCACACCTCAAAGCCAGTGCATTCCCTTCCAGCCTCCCATCACCACCTCAGAACCAGGCTCAGCAACCTACAGGTGCTTATTCTCCTTTGCTTTCATTTTAGGGAAGTATCAGAGCATTGAGCAAGGTTAAGAAGTGGGAAACGGAGCAGAAGGCAATTCTAGAATGAAATCCATGAGGCAGCTGGGGAAAAAGCAGCCAAAGGAAAGTAAGCAGAAATACACTGAGGAAGAGACATAATGAGGACAAATACATTCCGCATGATCCAGAACTTGCAAGGAGCCACTGGAAAAAAACAAAAAAAAACAAAACAAACAAGCAACAAACCTTGTTCTCAGTGCTCAAGGTTCACTCTGCCCCTTCTGAGCATTTGAGAAAATAAAGACTTTCAGTGTGGACTCCATTTTGTAGACAATGGGTGTTCTGCATCCTAAAGATGCCACTACAACTTAATCCTATCGAAGAGCTCTGAAGCTCTGCTATCAGCAGTCCTGCCCTATCAGCCCTACCACAAACTTGCCATTCAGCAAACTTAATTTGGTGATCCTTCCTTTTAATATTAATAATAATATTAATTAATAATGCCTAGGAAGTCTCTGGGCATTTGACTTCTTCCCAGTGCAAGCCTTAGCCTGTTAGCCTTGAAAGGGAAATGAATAGCAAATTACTTGTTCTCCTCTTCATTTTCTCTGTATTTTAAGACAGATTACCACAGTTTAATTTTTTAAGCAATCCAGAGCAACACAAGTTACGTTCAGTGCCAGCATGTCACAAGTGGGTTTTTTTTATGTTGTTGTTTTTTGGTTGGGTTTTGGGTTTGGTTTTTGTGTGTTGCTTTCTTTTGTTTTCGCTGGGGGAATTTTAGCATCAGCTAAGCTAGAACTGAAGTCTAGATCTTATTAGCAACACTCACATCTACACCCTCCAAGACAGCAGGCACAGACTTTGTGCTCTTTGCTGTGCAGGGATGCAGCAAAGCAAGAGAACCCTGCCAAACACAGGGGAAAACTCTGCAGCCTACAAAAAAAAGACCAGGCATATCCATTAGGTCCTCCTATCTATGATCTTCCACATCAAGGCACTTCTATATCCTCCTGTGATTTTAAAACTCAGCACATACTGTTTCAGCTTTGATGCTATGCATTCTCATTAGCATAACCAATACCAGAATATCCTTTCTTCTTGCAGTAAAACCCCTCTTTTCCCTAGAGGGTACAGCTGGTAGGACTAAACAGACCAGGCATTTAGCATTTAATCATAAGCATAAGCATCAGTTTGAATCATCCAGGCTTGCATGGCTCCAGAAGATTCCCACCAGCTGCAAGCACCAGTCAAGTAACATCACCATCAGGCTGCAGTTGCTGGGGTATTAGGTTTAGCATCTGCAGAGGTGGAAATCAACAGCTTGCATCACAGCAGAGTGACCAGTTCATGGTCAACTACTCCCAAGAGCTGAAAAGCCAAGTGCAATGCAGTAATGTTAAAAATGTGGATTCAGAACACCAGGAGGTGTTGGGATACTCAGATTCAGGAGGATCAACAGGGCAGAAACCATGCTGAAACTGGATGCAGAAACACTGGGCCAGAAGAGACATTAAACAGCCACCCAGCCATGAACCCTCTCTTGGCTCATTTCTCTTCATGCTGCGCTCCGAGGCAGCACCAGCAGAGCTCTGCCAAGAAGGAAGCAGGACTTTGCTGCAGTTCCCAGCGATGGGCACTGCTCTCACCCCACCATCCGGGAAGGGCTGCTGTGCTGCTAACAAAGCGGTTTCTAACGCTTTTTGAGCCAGCTCCAGCAGCACTCATTCTCCTTCACCACCACCACCGCGAGCTGGAACCTATGCTTTGAGAAATGCCAGCCTACCCTACTGCTACCAGGCATGACAGAGATGATGAACTGGAAGACAGTGTTCGAAGAAGCACTTCCCTGTATGCAGTTTTCTTCTAGTCCTGTCCTCAGACATGGAGAAACATTGGGTGCTGCACTCCTCACCCTACTGTCTCAAATCTGCTATGTTCCCTTCGGGTCTCAACTCTACAAGGTATCCAACCACCTCTCCTCTCCCTACCTTCCTTCCTTCCTCACTCCTGAATGCCATCTCTTGTCCAGGCAAAAATCAAAATTGTGTAACCGTAATTGGGAGGGAAAAAAAAACACGGAGACACTTTTCAGCTTTTTCTGTACTAACAAAAGTTCCTTGACCCAGCTCACAGTCTGGACAAGACATACAGGTTGTGACTACACAACAGTCTACATGATGAGCAGCAATACAGCCAGCACCAGGACAGCAGGTAATCTGGCTCCAAAATTACTGCTAAAGACATTATCACATCAAACCATGGCCTGACATCTGTGGGCTCCTTTTTTTTTAAATCCTAGGTTCAACATATGCAAATGTTTCAGTTATTCCTCCAAAGTAAAGTTTCCTGAGCAGAATCTTTATCCTCTCAAGCTACCTGCTTTTATACAAAAAACAGAGGGGCTGAGACTGGATGCTGTATTTCAAGTGAGGCTTTACAGGACAACTGAGACTGAATTATTACTTTCTCCATTTTTTTCTGTGGGGTATTCAAGATCTGCCTTTCTAGTTGCAGCATTCAATTGTTGATTTACAACCAGCTTGTGATTCACTTATAACTCTCAGATCCCTTCCTGCAGTTACTGTGTTACTGCTCATATTGGATACATGTAGCATCCCATTTCCAAGAGCACTGTTCTGCCCTTGCCTTTACCAATTTGTTTTCCGTCTCTTCAAACTACTAAGAAAACTGAAAGAGAAGATATTTTAAGTAGCACCTAGAGTACCTGCAATGTCTCAAGTTGCATTTCTTATTCTATATTCTCTGTAGTCTGCCACCTAATCTGCTACTGACCCTCAAAACGCCCTCCTGATCCAACAGCGAACCACTTCTTCTAGCTTAAGCACCCACTTACGATGATTTCATCAACAGTACATTTCCCGAGTTTGTTTATCAAGCTGTCGGGATTTCCTCAAGAACTACTCAAGAGCCTTCAGCACTTTTTTGGTCAAAGCTACTAAAATACCAGACTTGGTATGAGTTTGTCTTGTAGTTCTCCATCCATCTTGAAAACTTGCAACACCAGGAGGTATCAGAGCTAAGACCTGGCAACTCAGACGATATGAGTCCTGCAGTTATTTGGAATTTTCTTTAAAGTCAGATCAATCAGATCCACATTCAGGGTCAGCACCACTGCTTTTCTTCAAGTCTCACCTACCCAGCTGTCTCTCCAATGCTATTTCTCTTGGCTGAGTTAGGACTTCAGTGTTATAGCAGTTTACAAAGAAAAGTTCATGCCCAAAGGGTTAAAACTTGTTTTTTCATGATCTTTAGAACATGACTAAAATTTCCACTTGAAACAAGAACACTTCATTTAACAGACACAGTGGCTCTGAAAGGTATTGCAGGGCTTTTTTTCTTCAAAAAAAAAAAAAAAAAAGAAAAGAAAAAAAAAAAAGGAAAGCAAAATAACACTTCCATAAAGTTTTCTGAAGGAAATGAGTAACCACTTGTTATTAAATGACAAATCACAGTTCTCGGGAAGCAGCATTGTCTGTAGTCTATTTTTAATGAGAAAAGACCCCTGTCACTGGCACAAGGGCTGAATATGCAGTGGGACTCATCTTTGGACAGCTAGAGCATTCACCGAGTACCATCATCTCATTCCTGCTGATCCTCACCACTTATCAGTAACCAAAACGGCACACAAAGTAAGAGGCTTAGAGAAGAAAACAAAAACAAACAAAAACCCCCACCCACAACAACAAACAAAGGCTACTAATTTCCAGGGATGGAGGACAGGAGGAAATGCTAGAGATCAACAGGAGGAACCAAATCTCAAGCCTAGTAGCCTTACGTTTGCTTTTGCTTTTTCATGTGTGAGGGATGCACATGTAGCCACCAAGAAGCAAATCTGTTCTGATCCCCATGTCCCCATATGGCTTTAGGTGATCTCCCACATGCACATGCATCCTGTGTCCCCAAGACAAGGAAACGTTGGGTGCATAGCCACAGTAAACCCCTTGGCCTCTTTTTCCTGGGATCTGCCACCAAGACAGGGCTTTCTGGGGAAGAACCTGATGCTGCAGCAGTGCTGATTCTGAGCACTTAAAAGTTCTAATTAGCCTCATTTTAAGCCGACAAATGAGTCCCAGATTCCTGTGGCTAAGTGATTCATGGACTGGGAATAGCCATGCAGTGTCAAGGGAAGGGAAGGAGAAGTCAGCCGAGTTAGATGGAGGCTCAGCTACAGGCACAGCCTCAAAATAAAATCAGAGGGACCACAAGCTCTGAAACATGCAACCAACATGCAGCAAGCCTCCTTACACACCTGTGCAGGGTCCACTTTTAGCATATCACGTCAAGCCCCAACCAAGAACCGCTGAGCTCAAGCAGACCCATATCCCTCACATGCACAAACCAACTCCAAACCAGAATCACACACATTCCCTCAAACTCTCCAAGCTACATCAGGAACAAGCAGGAACCCATGATTGGTTTGCTGAAATACAATGCACTATGCCTAACTTCACTGTGAGGGTGAGCGACCACTGGCACAGCTTGACCAGGAAGGTTGTGGCATCTCCATCCACAGAGATATTCCAAAGACATCTGGTTGTGGTGCTAGGCAACTGGCTGTAAGTAGCTCTCCCTGGGCTAGATGACCTCTAGAGGTCCCTTCCAGCTGTGATTCTGTTAATTGCAGAGACATGCTATATTCCAGTCTTGTACATTAAATTAGCTTTCACTGACCTAGGGCAGAAAAAAATGTAATTATTCACCTTCGCAACTATTTCTTACATTCCTTCCATAGATGAGGTTTGAGTTTTGGGGTTTTTTTTTTACCCCCTTCAACAGGAACACAACCTCACAGTTTGTAGGATATTATATAACACACACATCCACATCACTTCTCCAAAACAGCATCTGAAAGCGCTTGTTTGATGATTATTTTTTTTTTCTTTCCTCCCACCCATAAACCACCACCCTGATGGTCTCATTCATTGTGCAGCATTTTGCAATGAAGCGTAAAAACGGCATTAATCATAGCTTTGGAAACACAAACTTCTTCTCTGAGGTTTGAAGTAACCATTTGGAAGAAAAACTTCCAGGAGCCAGAGGGACTGACAAGGCTGGAGACTAAAGTCCTTCTTTTCAAAGGCCAAGTGTATCCCAATATATCCCTTGGACAGCTGCCCTGAGCCAAAGTTATAATACTTTATTCTTCAGTTCAAGTAGCAAGGAGATCTGGTACAAAATTAGGACAAATACCCAAAGTCAATGGGAAGGTTTAGAGAGCAAATGTGTCGTAAATCTTACGGGAGGCTTGAGCTCTAACTACAGCTTTGGTGAGGACTGATGTCTGAAGCCACAGCTACCTCTCACCTCCAGGATGCTGCAGGGATTAGGGCCAGAATGACCAGGTAAGGGCACACATCCCTCATAGGCAGCACTCAATCATCCCAGACCAAGCACTGGCACTCACCTCTAGCAAAGTGTTGCTTCAGCAACAGGCAGAAACACAGAGATCTGCAAAGGCTATGCCAAAAAATAAAAATCATTATCATCTTTATGTTTTCTGGCCAAAAACCATTGGAAAAAATTACCTTCTACATAAATCAAGCTCTTTGTCCACCTCCACAGATTTAGGGCTTCTCATGGACACAAGGAGGGGCTTCTGTCAAAGATGGAGTTGGGAAAAAGCATGAGGCTCTTTTCTATGTTATATGCTTCAGCAGAGATTTGCCAAAGGCTTTGGAATTCCTCCAGTTTGGAGGTAAAACATTAGTAATTTAAACCCCTCCTTTTAAATTAGGATGGGCACTAAAAGAAACTATTGAAAATGAAAACCCATCAAGCTCACCACCACCTCCAACTCAAACAGTGACATATTCTCTCAAACCCCAAAGTGGTTTCAGTCAGCTGGCAAAGAAATTTACCTTTTCCTTATCTGTCCTTCTGCATTTGCTCCTCTGCCATTAATCTTCCAGGCAAAGCAGTCAACCACAGAGACAGGGCACACCAAGCATCCTGCTACAAAAAAAATCCCTCACTTTTGTGTTGGGGGAGTAGGAAGCTTAGCCCTTGCACTAAAGCATTACACAGGGGCAGGGCTGATGCGAGTAGTTGCAAAGCATTTCATAAGGCATGCCAAATATTTAAGGTTTATTGTTCTATTAATAGGATAGGAAAGCTCAGTTGGAAAGGACCTACAATCGCAATCTAGTCCAACTCCAAGTACTTTGTATTAAAGAGCAAAGCAAGAGAAAGAAAATAACCAATGATTGCTCTTTTTACTTCTTTTTAATCAATAATCCCAGACCCCTGTGAATGGTGAAGTTCTCTGCTTATTCAAAGCACACATGCCTCTGTCCGTCTTGGCTACTGATACAGTGTCTTATCAGCACATTTCATTCTTTATCATTCTTGCAAGAGCTCTACGAAGTAAAAAAAAAAAAAGGATATTATCTTCATCTTTAAGAAGCAAAAAGGCTGACAAAGGATAGGGCTACCTTGCTATCGAGGCTTCTGCAAGAGCAGGAACAATGTGCCAGCCCAAGATTTAGCACTGTCCAGACAAACCCCAGCAGGGACCCCAGCTCCTTTGTCAGCAACCAGCCAGAGGAATAAGTTGTCCTGCTGTCAAGGTGGTCAGATAAAGGCACACGTTCAGACACACACCCCTCTTCCATGCAGATGTATGTACTTCAGATGACTAGTCCAAATTTGCAAAGAAAGATGTGCAGGAACAGGGAGCATCACTCTACTCCACACCATGGCTCCTCTTGGGCACTCAGCTCAGCTAGCCAAGCTGAAGACCTTTGAGCTGATTTGAATCCTCAGTGCAGCAATGTAAACTCTACAGGAGTGCAACCTCATGTCTCTGCAATGAGTGCTTAAATGCATCTTTTTCTTCAGGAAACAAGAAACAGTAGGGACAGCTATTCAAAATCTATATGCCAGCCAGTCTGGTGACTGAGTGCCATCCTCTGATAGCTTTTCTCAAACAGTCATGAACTTTAAATGTATTTTGTCTCCTGCTCCCAGCAGCTTCTAAACAGTATGAGCTAAATATTTACAAAAGAGTCACTGCTTGTTTAAGTTTTAATCCATAATTCCTGAGGTCCAATATGCTTAGATCCCAAAATGACAGCTGATTACAGAAGAGCCTGAAAACACAGCAGAGGGGACTCTGACGCTTACCAGACCTTTCATTTGGACACTTTCTCTGGTGGTTGTTTTTGAGCGCCTTTGCCAGCTTCTTTCAGAAGACGAGGAGCCACAGTTCCTGCCAGCAAAGGTCCATGTTTCATCAGACACTTTGGTACAGCTCTGCCACAGAGGCCCAATCTTTGGGGAACCCTTGGTATGCTCTGGAGCCTGCTCCACCCCAATTCACAGTGAGGCAGCTAGACTGCTTCTGGAAATGCAACAGAAGCATCTGAGTTGCTGGACAGCATGCACCAAGGCCATTCTCCAAGTGTCTGAGGCAGTGTAACCAACATGCCATAGGTAGGGTATGGCATGGTGTCACTCTGCTTCAACAAGTCCTACCCTGACTATTACTTCTGTCTCTCTCCAATTCAGCAACAGCTTTTCCAATTTACCACAGTGTCCATTCCAATGGCACAAAAAATCCTAATACCTTACGGAATAGCTAAGGATAACCAAACTTTTTGGCTAACTGGACAACCTGTCAGGAGTTGAAAAGACACCATACCTACTGACGCACTTCTGCTATAAGCTAGCCAAGCCAAACAAATCCTGCAGCAGAAGATGACAGCATCTTCCTGCACGTGGTGTTACATGGTTTTCACGAGTGGGCCAGGAAAAAAATTAGACTCTGCCTCAGATATGGAGATTTACATCTGTTCATCCTGTAAAGTCATGTGTGGTCCAGTTAAACACTCTTGGAGTCTTCCATTTGGGATATAACTGGGGACTCACTAGCACAAAGGTTCACTTGAGAGGTAAGGCTATCAAGAAGGCATAGTGCTACGTTGACACACCCTAAAGGAGCATCTCAGCATACATCTTTGCTGTACAATCCAGAGGAACAGGAGACACACTTCTTGGCATCTTTCGATGACTACCCCAATGACCCAGCCTGCACACAGCTTCTCATCTCTGTGAGAATACTTACTTCAGAAATGCCTTTTCTGTGATCTCACTTTTAAAGGA
Organism: Ramphastos sulfuratus; assembly: GCA_013399055.1. Taxonomy (NCBI): domain Eukaryota; kingdom Metazoa; phylum Chordata; class Aves; order Piciformes; family Ramphastidae; genus Ramphastos; species Ramphastos sulfuratus. The sequence continues at coordinate 169,270 of WBNM01033664.1, read as the reverse complement.
AATAGAGGAGCTACCCCCTGGCTTTCTCATGTTATTTCTCTAAGTCTTGAGGGAGAGGTGCATTATTGGAAGCACACACCTTGCCACACACATCACCAGGAATGGCGAGTCCATTTCAGTCAGTAATAACAAGGAAGCTGAAGGCACAAGACTATGACCAAGGAGACTTCAAAGGTACAGCTGGTCTCCTCCAGTACCACTCACACCGTTAATACCATGGTGTTGACCTTATTGATGCTTCATGGAAGGCAGACATAGACGTTTCATGGAAGAAAGTAAAATTTTACTGGGGCACAGAAGAGTGACACTATTCTATTTTAATTCACCTGATCCTAAAAAAGAAAGATACAGAATAAAGAAAAAGAAGAAATACAGCCCCCACTCTTTTCTCTTTTACATAAATATTGGATCTGAGCGCTTTGTGCTCTTAAGAAGTTAAAAATAGGAAATAATATCAAGTCTATGTGCTGCATCTTTTATCAAAGCCTTTTATGAACATCAAAACCAGTTCCTCTACACTCTTTTATACTTTCCAACTGTCACTCACAATTCATAAAAGGGGACTACAGAGACACAAAGGGTAAAGCACTTCCCGGCACTGTCACAGGGAGTGAGGGACAAAAATCAACTTTTCCTCTAAAATCTAAGAGCAATTTTATGATATAATGTCACTTTTAGCACCAAGAGATGAATAATAGATATTCAAAATAAAATATTTTCACAAGTAAACAATGCTTTGCAGTGTCAAAGCTTTTCAGCAGCCTTGTCAAGCCTTTGCAGAAGGATCGACAGCACAATCACTGTAACAGCATCAGGAAGCAAACATCGAAAGAATAAACGTGCTTAACTGGAAAGCAGGGTCTCTCTGGCTAACCTCCATCTGTGTTCTCTAGAGACACACACCCAGAACCCCTCTGTATAAAAAAGGAAGGTATGAAGATTAAACTCTTTACACATAAACTTGACTTTAACCCTACCATCTCTGAGAGCTGTGATAAACTCAGACCTCTTCCCCATGTTTACACTCACCTATATTCAAGAGATATGGGTATTGATTAACTCAAACTACCAAAAAAAAAAAAAATAAAGAAAAAAAAAAACCAAACCCGCATTTGGTTTGGATGGTAGCTGCTCAAATATTCATGATTCTTACTAAGTCTGTTTATATAACTGGATGCAAACCATGGCAAACTTGAGAGCACCATTTAGTTGTTCAGCATCTTTTCCACAGAAGACAAATTCCGTAACTTGTGGTCACCATTATTTCTTTTCCTGCCTTGCACAGTAAGAGTTAGGAATTTGAAGGGAGGAAGTGATAAACTCATGATAAAAGAAATTCCAGTGAACTTTCAGCATTATCCTAACCAAAAAATAATTTCCTCCTTAGTCATCCACAGGCAGGGTAAGTCAGCTCCCCCGTGAATTATAGAAGAGCAGGGCAAAAGTGCTTATCTGGGAGATTACTTCTCTTTCTAGTATCTCAGTATTTAATTTTTAAGTGGGGCAAAGGTCAAATAAAAACCACCTGATGTAAACACAGCCCCGAAAAAAACTGCAGAAAAAAGTGTCTCCTTGAAAACAGCTTAATGAAAGCTGAGCGATGGTGCCAGTGGGGAGGGTGACAGCACTCCAGCATCAATTTGATGCAAGGATGCTGTCAGCCAACAGAAGGACACTTCCAAGCCTTTGGAGGTGGTTGAGCCAAAAGGCAGCAGAAGCCTCCACAGCCTGCAAGGAGCTGGGGCAGAGTGGAGGTTCCAGCATTACTCAGCACACCAGTGGATTCCTCCAGCACTCTCCCCACTCCTTGGTCAGGCAAACTGGGATGTTGAGCCCAGGCTGGACCTAGGCCTCTCACCCGAACTGGGGACAGGGGTCCACATTCTACAGGCATCAAGGATTGGAATAATCCATATAAAAATATATGTTTTTATTGTCCATCTGTAAAGCACACACTCAGGCTCACTTTCTGCTCTTGGAGCCTTGGGTTTCTAACTCCACCTCCCAGCTGTGACACTGGTAAAAAGGAGGCAGCACAATGATGGTTTCCTGGAAAAGCAGAGCCAGTGAAATCACAGGATTCCCAAAACATTGTCAGGGAAAAATCAGGAGGATGACTATGAGATTTGCTTCCAGCTCAAAAAAACATCCTCAGAATAAAAACTGGCCCAAAGCAGTATTTTGTGTTGCTGAACTGGGGCCTGTGCTTCAGGATCAGAAGACTGGGCAGATGCCCTCCCTTGGCGACAGGCTTCTCCTGCGGCAGCCATTCTTGCCTGTCAGTTTTTGTCTGCTGCCTGAAATCAGCAATTTGGAGATTATTAAAACCTTAATTATAAGCTCTTCAGATCACGTTCCACTCACTGCTTTGGGATGGTGCAAATCCTGCCACCTTTACCAATGGCCCCCTCCAAGGGCCTCTCACAGCCCTGGGATGCCAGCCAGCTTTGGAGGCTTTACATTTTCATGGCATGAGACAAATTTCACTACAAGTTCCTCAATATTAATCCACATAAAGCTGCTCAGCAGATGAGAGCCCAAGGAAACAGCCTGTCGACACCTTTGGCTCCACAGAGCCCCTCAAAGCAATGTAAAAGATTCAGGAGCCGGCTTCTGCAATGACATGTCCTGTGATACAGTTCACTGTTTCTTTGCAACCTGAAGCAGCACAGCAAGTCAACAGATAAAGTTTAGTACTTACTGTGCATACCTAATCAGCATCTGCAGACGCTGACATTCATGGAAAAAGCAAAGATCACACATTAAGAAAGATCTTTATTCTTAAAGTAATGTCTATGATGCTTTAGTCAATATAAAACACCAAGCAACACCTCAAAGTGAAAAATAGAGTATCACTCAAAAAATAATAGCAGTATTATTCCAGAAGTTCAAAAATATACACATATTTACTTATAGAAATAGAGTAAATAGAAATATAAAAGCACAAAGTTTGGGCACAAATGGCACATGTTGAGATGCCCTTTGTGAGCACCCCAAGAAATAGCCTAAGGAGCAAAAATGCACACTGCAAAAAGTGGTGGATGGTTTTAGTGTAACCTAAGGACTGAGATACACAATTAAGTTGCTTTGCTTGAGTTGGCTTTCACCACTCCTAGTGACCAAAAGCCAGCATCCTCCAAATCATGGTCTTGGGGTCAAGTGCAGTAGGATGAGCTCAGGTTCACAATAATCTCTTGTCCTGGGCATACTCTATTCCAAACCCTCCCCCAAGCAGGACAGGAAAGAAAGATTGATGCAAAATTGCAGCATCAGCAGATCCAGCATTTTCCCCAAGCAAAAGTGAATCCAAAGATTCAGCTGCAAATAATTCAAAAGTGGCAAACAGACTTTTGGCACCCAAGGTAAGAATCTTTACAAGCACTTACTTGCATATCATAGAATCACATAGTCAACCAGGTTGGAAGAAACCACCAAGATCATCCAGTCTAACCTATCACCCAGCCCTATCCGATTAACCAGACCATGGCAATGAGTTCCCTTATCCAGTCTTTTCTTGAACACCTCCAGGGACAGCGAATCCATCACCTCCCTGGGCAGCCCATTCCAATGCCAATCACTCTCTCTGTGAAGAACTTCCTCCTAACATCCAGTCTGAACCTTCAATGGCACAACTTGAGACTGTGTCCCCTTGTTCTGTTGCTGGTTGCCTGGCAGAAGAGACCAACTTCCACCTGGATACAACCCCTTTCAGGTAGTTGTAGACAGCAATGAGGTCATCCCTGAGCCTTCTCTTTTCCAGGCTAAATTACCCCAGCTCCCTTGGCCTTTCCTCACAGGGCTTGTGCTCCAGGCCGCAACCCTTGCACATCTAGCATGCTGAAGTGGCAAGGTAGGTTGCCCACAAACCAAAACCTGAAACTAGTTTCGGCTCCAATTCCAGAGAATTGCAAGTAATTATAGAAGCAGGAAACCATCAAGCAAGAGACAGCATCTGTAGACCAAAAGCTCTTCCTCTGCCAGGCTTCAATACATTCAACTCACAAAACCATAAAGAAAGACTCCCTAAAAAACTAGCTTCATTGTCAAATTTATTTTGTAGCTTTGAGGTTATTTTTTTTCCCCCGTAAACCAATAAATAGTTGCAATTCCTTTATTTGCTGCCAGCTGGGGAGAGATTTGAAAACTTCTGCAAACCTGCAATTTCAGTACTTGTCTGTGCTGGGCACTAAAAAAATTCCTCTTGGGTGAGAGTGAGAGGGGTTAGTCATGACAAGAACATCCCTGCAATGTGCCAAGGTTGCTTTTCACTGTCATCCAACCATCATTAATACTGACTTAGCCCATGATTTTTATAATCAGTTATGTGCTTGTGAATCACACACCCAAAACCATTACCCTTACAAGCAGCCAAACTGAAGCTTTTTTTTTTTTTTTTTTTTTAAATAACATGCATCTGTCCACAGCCCTACCCCCTAAAGGACATTTTGACCCAATGCTCTGCACCATTACTTGCTATTTTGTCATCAAGCATTTTAAAAGCTAATGGAGTTCATCTTTTAACTAGCACCTAGGGATGCACCTGGCAGCTCCCCAGCCTGGATATTCATTCTGATTGAGGGAAAAGCCCTTAAATTACAGTCCCTTTGAAGCTGCCTCAGTCTGTGTAGGATGAGACCTAGCTCTCAACAAAACCTGAGGTTATTTTTCTTTCCTGTAAAAGACAGCTGCAAATTTTCCAACAGAAACATTGCTCTTTGCCAAGTTCTAACTTTCAAACCACCTCCAAGTACCATCAGGCTCTCAGATGCCTGCAAGCCCTCATCCAACTCCCCTTGCAAGAGACAATGGGTACATCCACCATAGCTTTTCTTCTTGCTTGGTGTCAGCACAAACTCATCTAATCCAGAGGGCAAGCATCACTGGGGCTGCTCTAGGCTACCCAGGTAATAGACAGGTTTTTTTCAGTCTCCAAACTGAAGGCATCTCAGGAAGCACCAAAGTGACTGCACCACTGGAACAGAGCAACTGACATCACATCTTCTGAGACGACCTTGAGCACTGCTTGTACTCCACAACTGTAGCAAACACCTCTTCCCATACTCAAGGTCCATGAAGAAATCCGTGTACAAGGGGTGATTACACCTTTTCTGGTTTCCTAAACAAGAGAACACCTGAGAAATTCCCTTTTGTTAAATGATAGCCAAGCTTTTCCTAAAAGGTTGATCAAAAACAGCTCAGAGGAAACCAATAAACAGATTTCACATATAGGCTCCAAGTCTTCTAGAGGTGTTCAGGACTCTAATTAGGTTTCTTTGCCTGCAAAAAGAAAAGTCCAACCTCCTAGTTACAGACAAAAGATAAAGCTCTTTCCACCACAACACACTGCTGACAAAGAACCTTTTCACATCTTACAGGAACAAGTGGAGATCTGGTTTGCAATGTCTTTATCAAACAGCTGGCCACGAAAAAAAAAAAAAAAAAAAAGAAGAATAAAAAGTACTTTAGATATCAATGGTGTTTACTTTAATTGTAGACCAAAAGCTCTTGCTGCCAACGTTTCTTCTCTCTTAGGATGCTTTATAAACTGCTAGGAGCCAGTTAATAAAACATCAGAAATTTCAGTGATGGGGAAAACTGTGTTTTGTGTTCCTGAGAGAGAAAAATAGGCTGAACAACCTTCCTGAACAACCCACACAGTGGGGCTTGCCCACTCATGAAAGTTAATACAGGTTAAGGAAAGAAAACTTTTATTTCTGAATGAAGGGCTGAGACCCAGGCCAAAGAACATAGCTAGATCTGTGATTTTCAGTTGTGGCTTAATTTGGTGCACAGGATAAAGAGGCTCTGAGAAAAAACCTTCACCAGGCCTGCTCTATAGTGGTATCCACTGGTCTGCCCATCCAGGGCCGGATCCTGCACACACCAGCTATGCCTTCCCTCTGGGCACACCACCAGAAAACTCAGCAGGGCTGGGAAGACACTAGAATGCCAGGATGCCCAAACTGTTGGAAAATCCAGCCAGGAGCATCTTAGTGGGTGATTCTAGCTCTGCTGTCCCACATGCAGTGACATACCAAACTTGAGGTGCATTTTGCAGCAGATTTAAATGAGCAGAATTTGGCTTGGTGAGTCCAGGAGAACCTCAGTAATGTTTATCTGAATTTAGTAATTTTTTTTCTCTGTGACATGGACAAAAAACTAGGGGAGAAAAGAAAACCTAACTACCACTATATATAATGTTATCACCTTTCACATATGAACTCAAGTAAACTAGTAAAATTATTTGTTGACTTCACTAGAGATACAGATGGAGGGAATCAGCTGCAGAATACAGATTTCCTAACTGCCCATTTTCTCTCTCTTGGCCAGCAGAGAAAGCCTTCAGGCACACAGAAGAGGAATCATGGAGAAGAAAGACAATCACTTTTCAGTGTGCTTTCCACATCATTTGAGTTGGACTGCAACATGCTGAGTGAGCAAAGCAGGAGCACAGTACAGCAGGGATAAGTCAAATGCTGAACATCCTGGTCGCAACAGATGCCTCTTGAAAGCAGATCATAAAGACCATGCAAGCAATGACAGGGCTCCCCATCCTCCCTGAGGGGTGGGCTCTTGACCTAAGCATCCAAGCAGTCCTGCTGGAGAAGGTCCTGTCTTGGCACATGATGATGCTGCATAAGAAGCAGACCACTGATCATTCCCACCAAACTGGCACAACACTGTTGCTCACCTACCATGTAAAAATCCCCATGGTTAATTCTAGCCTCTCTTACAGACACAGAAAGCACCCGATTTTTCTGTTAGTTAAAGCAAAGAACCTTTTTCTTCTCAATCTTTGTCTACCATCTCCATTTGGCCTACAGGTCACAGTAAAATTCAAGAGCAAGGCAACCAATTTTGCTTCCCACCACACGGGCTCTACCCTCCTCCCTATTTCCTTCCTTTAATCTGATGCAAAATCGTGCTTACGAAGCAAGATCAAACTTGTAATGTCTCACAAATGCTGATGGGAATGCAGAATAAATGTATAGCAAAGCATTTTCAGCCCTTTCTCTTCAGCACCTCCTGTTTGTATAGTAAAAATAAGCAAGTTAGATTCAAAGAGCTTTTTCTCCACCCTGTAGAAGAAGCAATCTGCTTGCCAGCTCACAGAGGAGATCCAATCCAAACCTGCACGCTGACAAAAAGGATGATTTTGGCAGCAAACTCATACTTATAGAGACCAACACAATGATCCAGCTCTGGTATTAGAGAAAATGGGAAAACACCTGTCACCTTCACAAAAACATCCAACTCATTAACTATAAATTGTAAATTTGGTTGCTATCACTACAACTACTGAGTTATCCAGGTCTACACTGAATAGGAATAGTTTCAATTTTAAAATCTGAAGTCATCTAATTTTTTTATATGACAAATCGTCCTCAGAATCATACCCCTCAGTAGAAATAACATTAAATTAAGAAGAGTAAAAATGGATTAAACGCTCATTTCTGCTCCTTTGAAACCAGATGATGAAGGCAAATAAGCTGATTCACACACTGCTGGTGCCAGACGTGGGTTACAAACACAGTGGGCAGCTGGCCCAGAGTACAAGAGAATCTAGAAGAGGAATAAGGAGCAGCAGGTGTGTGTACTTCCACCATCCTACTCGGATGTGAAGTTTAGGTGAGACATCAAACCCTTCAGAAGATGACCCCACCAGTCCACACAAACTTGTATGTCAAATCAAGTCTGTGTCCTAACAACAAAAAGCCACTTTCAGAGCACAGCATTAAGGGCTTGGGAAGGTCTTACCTTTAGCAGAGGCTAATAAGGAAAAGTGATGGATAGCCTGCAAGGAGACAAAATGATTCATTAGCCATGAAACTTGGCTAATGAATGGGAAAATCATTTACATACCTGCTGGACATGAGTGCTACTGCACTGGCAAAACACTTAAAGATGAAAAAATATTGTTCTGCTGGGTAAAGTAATGAGTCCATCTTGAGAAAATCAAGAGCAGGTATTCCAGTAAGTGACCCATTTGCTGTAATCCTCAGAAGAGGGAGGCTGGCTTCCTTCCCAAACGATATGAGATGACCCAGGAAGAAACAGGGTGAACAGTAGGAATTTCCAGAAGCTTTTATCCATGGCCAACATTCTCCAGAGGGTTTTGGGGTTGATATATCCCACGATCCTAAAACTCCTTGCAAGGTACTGAAAGGACCACACTGCTGGGCTCCTCCAAACATTACTCCAACTGGTGGGAAGCATGGGGCTGGGACCTTCAGAGGAAAAGGGACAGGCTGTTATAAGACAGCTCTTACGAGGTTGGACAATGCATACTCCCATGCAAACTTGTATCTTTTGATTTCATTATGCACAGTAGAAAGATTTTGATTGGTTGGTTAGGGTTTGGTTTGTTGGTTTTTTTTTTTTAATTTGTGTGATTTATTTAAAAGAATGTCACACAGCATAAGCACACCATGAGGCCACCACCTCCACATGCCTCACAAGTGCCAGGTGATGTGAGTGTAGGAGGACAAAACGCCAGCAACTGAAAAGTTTTCACTAACCAACAGATCCTTCCAAAACCCTCTTTACCCTCTTTTTTTTTTCTGTCAGAGGAAAGGAGACAGCTTTCCTCCCCTTTTTCCTTTTTTTTTGTTTTTTTTTTTTTTCGGGGGGGGGTGGGGTTGTTTGGTTTTGATTTTTGTTTTAATGTTTTTCTCCCCATTCCTTCTAGACCTAACAAGGTGTGTTCTCCACCAGGGAAGAGAAAGACAGAAAGAGCTGCAAGGTGGCAGGTCAGCAGGACCCCCCACCTTCCTGATTTCAGAGGAAAATGTCCATCCATCAGCAGCATCACACCAACAGGAGCATCACACAGTCAGGAGTCTGAGCTGAGGTCTGGCCCAATCTATCAGCAGAATCCTGCCCCTGACATCTCAGAAACATATAGCTCTCAAGTATAACAACCCTCTTTGACCTCCTGCTAGGCAGAACCACGCTTCCCACCTCTACATTCAAAGAAAACAAACATATCCCAGCAAAGTGGCTCAAAATACCCAGGGAGCTAGTCATGAAGATTCTCGTATTGGGTATGTATAAAACCAGCACAATCTGGGGGTTTTTGGTTGGGTTGGGTTTTTTTTGGGGGGGTGGCGTTTGTTTTTTGGGCTTTTTGTTTTAATCTTTTTAATCTGATCTCACTAATTGTGTTGAGAGTAGAGTTGCTAGGATTTTTGTTTGTTGTTTTAAGATATGAAAACTGTCACACAAACACAGGCAATTGCCAGGCCCGGAAATAATGCCTAGCAAGCACTAAAAGAAAACTCAAATAACTCTTTGCCTGACATTGCTTTCTAGTTCATCTGTAATAAAAACAACAGAGAGCAGCTGAGAGCCAAAAGCAAAGGGGTTTTTTGCTTTGTTTTAGCTCCAGTAGAGCAGGAAGGTGATATCATTGTGTAATGTAACCAAGCAAAGGAGTAACGAAAGTGCAAGCAAATAGATCAAATAGCACAGGGTTAAACAAAAGGTGTGGTAATCATTTGTTTTGTTAATTGTGTCAATAAAGTCCTATCTGTCCTCAAACAGCGGAAACGTCACCAGATATTTAAAACAAAATAAATCGAGTGAATAATTGAATGTACAAAACCTCATCATTTTTCCCTAGATGCTCTCTTTAAAGGGTTCAGTTAGATTCTATGGTGCTGCTGTGGCAGAGAGGTTGGACTCGATCTATGGAGATGCCTTCCAACCCCTAACATCCTGTGATCCTGTGATTAGGAGAATCATCTGCTGATTTGAAATGAAAATCCACTAACTTTGGTCATGTTCACATCAGCAAGTATGAAACCTGCTTTGAATCAAAACCTCTTCCTCCCTAGGGTAAACCAACAAAAAAATTGCCTTCTCTGCAGCAAAGATGCAGCCTTACCAGGATTCAAGCTAAACTGGGTTGTGATGCCACCACTGGGACTGGATGACATTGTAACCCAGTGTCTTTGCAACGTGTTTGAGTTGTTAACTACACAATCCAAATCCCAAGTCACTACAAGGCAACTGAAAGTCACATGATCTCAGGATCACAGAATGTCAGGGGTGGAAAGGGACCCAAAGATACCGAGTCCAACCCCCCTGCCGGAGCAGGACCATACAATCCAGCACAGGTCACAGAGGAACAAATCCAGACAGGCCTTGAAAGTCTCCAGAGAAGGAGACTCCACAGCCTCTCCAGGGAGCCTGTTCCAGTGTTCTGTGACACTTAAAGTTCCCCATTGTGTTGCGGTGGAACCTCTTGTGCTGCAACAGTAGTCAGGCTTGCAGATGGGGTTGCAGTTGAAGTCCCTTGATTTAGGGGAAGAAAAAAACTGAATTCCCTTTCTCTTGCTTCTAGTTTTTTTCCAATTATAAGGAAAATTAGGAAATTAAAGATTCTCTAATCTCCCCATTATATGAACCGAAGCTGAGGAAGGTCTGACCTAAACCTCTACGGTGATGAAAATGGTTTAGAAAAGGACTACAATTCCCCAAAATAATTCACATCCCACCAATTACACAGCAAATCTCACCCACTTTGATGACTATATGACATTCAAAATACCTGTAAAACTTATTTTTCTACATCAAGAACACCCACCTAAAATCCTTGAGCTAACAGTTTTCTCTATGAACCAATTACCTGTAAAATATGAGCAGGCAAACAGAGATAAATCTTCTGTCACCAGAGAAATCAGCCTTCCTGTAGACCCAGTCCCCTGTTATGCTGTCCTCAGAGCAGCAAGTAGGGCTTTTTGTCCTGGCTTCACCATGGATGTGTCAATATGTACTTTGCTCACTTCTCCTGGGAGACGAGCCCAACAGTCCTCACTGTCCAATGAGCAAAAATTCCACTTTCGTGTTTTCTTCCTTTTACTTCTCCCACCACCTTGCATACACCACACCACTCACATCACTCCCATCATCTCCCTTCAAGCCCAGACGGATGGCAGCAGGACCCAAGAGCTATGGAAGCGCTCACTGACCATCATCTTGTACTCATCATGTTTTTACATAAACATATGGGTTTTTCTAGTCAGGTTGTAAGGGCTGGGACAACTGATAAACCAATGATGGATGATTCAAGTTCATTTTAAGCATCTTTCTTAATGGTATAGAGGATCCTCAGCATCTTCCATGCCTGGATGTAAGAAGATACTGTCTCCATGTTTCCCAGTTTGGGATGCAGATGTTTGAACTCTCGTGCCCAGGAGAGATGCCTGAAAAGTCAACTTTCCAGTTCCTTGGACTCTACTTTTAAATTGTGTCAAGTTGTTAAGACTAAGCACTCTGCCTGCTTGTAAGATCCTACCTCCAGTTCACCACACTCCAGGCTCTCAGCGGCCTTCTACTTCTCCCTTCCTTGCAGATGGCCTGTGAGTATTGCCTAACGCAAACAGTTTAGGTCTTGCCCTAAATAACTTACTGTAGGTCATATGGTAGGTTGGCAGCAAAGCCCCAAAGAACATCCAGATTTTTCAAGCCATAGGACAGCACATGGAAAACATGCTTATCCTCCCCATCCCTTTACTCACACACAACAAGGCTCAATTACCCACACAAAGAAGTGCAACATGTTGAGCATGCGTGCTGCTACAAGCAAAGAAGGCATCTGCCTCAACACAGAAGAACCTGGAGGCCAGGACCGCTTTCCAAGGGCAGCAAGAAAAAGTCAACATGCATTGAAGCAAAACAGCAGCAAGCAAAGCATGACCTGCTTCAGAGAGCCCCCAAATGATTAATAACCACATGGAAAAAAAATAAGAGGAAAAAAAAAAAAAAAGGAGAGAGACTCATTGCTAATTTGTTAAGAAATATGGGAGGAAAGAGAGAAGAGTAAGGAGTTCCACCTGTTAAATTTCAACCTTAAAGAGTCCCCAGTGCAATGGCTCATTTTAAAAAACAAAGGGTGTTTTCTGTGACTGTGTTTTTTGTTTTAAGGAAAGGGATGGTTTTCCACTTCATTATGTTCACTACACTCCAGCCATGTGAGTTAAGTGCAATAAGGGACCTATTAAACCTCATGATACACTGTAGTAAGCTCCAGCAGTGACTTTACCGTGGGCAAGAATGCAACTGGGGGCATTCACCTCTGCTGCCCCATCCACTAGGCACCATGGGCAGAGTGTCCTCAGCCTGGCAACACCAAAATCCCCTACTAAACACGAGGTGAACTTCCCAAAGCAGTTTTGTCACATCTCCATGCAGAAGAAAGTTTCCAAACGCAGGGACTGCTTAAAGTAAATGCTGTCCGAGGAAAGGGAAAAAAATAAAACCAAACAAAAACACAAACAAACAATCTCTATTTTTGTCTACATTCTCCAGCTCATTTTAAGAAAACAGTGTGTTTGCAGGTGTATGTGCTGAAAGGCAGCAGTTCACTATACTGGGTGTCCCAGCTACCATGGGGGAACAGTTTCCTGGTTTAGTGAGCCAAAGCAGGCTCAGCACCAATGCTGGTGGAAGGGAATCAAGCCCAGAGTGTCCCCTGCAATAACATCCATTTGGTGAATCAGTTCAAGCCAGCTTTGAAACCTTTCCTCCGCTATTACCTCCTTGTTCTTAGGTAATTTTAAAAGAGCTGTAGACTGAACCTGGCATAGCAGTAAGAGGCAAAATCAGAGGGTTTCAGGTCAACGGGATTTGTGGGTTTTATCAGTGAGGAAATATAAATTTGTTTACTTTATGAAGTCATGAAAGGACACAGTAACAGTCTCTTTGACCACGTGCCTATAATATTTATATCATTATAACAGAGAAATAAACAAAACAGTAAAAAACCTTTCCCATCCTCCTCCAAAAAGAAAGTAAAGGCTGCTCCTCCTTTCCTTGCTGAGCAACACTAAGTTCTTGGAGTAACCGGACTGCTTTTGAGATCTTCACAAGTTTGGTCAATTCCAAGCAGTCTCCAGAGCAAGGGCTTTTATTCCTAGCTCAGAAAAAGCAGCTATGGCAGTGACATGATTGGCGATGGGAGGGCATGTCACAGATGCTTCACCAACCTGTGACCAGGTGACCCAGTTAGCTGTGCAAATAAGGAGGAGACCATTACAGTTCGCTCATTAACCTGCAAGAGCTGATAAACTTACATCAGTCTGAGATACCCTCGGTAACACAACCTACTGTTTGTATTACAGAGTAGTTTAGGCAAACCAGGTGGAGGCAAGAACCACTTACTTAGCATGTCCCACCCCACTATTTTTCATCCTAAAATTCAACTCTTTCCTGAAAACTCCAGCCAAAATATATTTGAAGGAGAAAGTGCTTCCAAGAACTAGTGATTCTTGTAGTTCCCTAAGAAAGTGCACTTTTAAAAATGTACACCTAGCCATTCCATTGAAGATACCACCAGGAAAATTCTTCTCCCTCATATCCATCCAAGACTCTTCACCTACTCTCTGTATGCCAACCAACCTGAATCAATACTCAAGAGACTAAAGAGTTGTTTTTACCGCTCATTTTCTCACACAAAATAAAGGTCATGACCATCCCATTTTGTCTTTACAAAATTATTCTAAATAAGCATCACAAGAAGGGATGCTATTAAAATTGCTGAGATCATTTACAATGAACACTGTTCTTCTAATTCTTTTTTATTTTGACAACAAAAGGCCAAATTTTAAACAAATTGTCCACAATCTGGTATTTTAGGCAGTTTGGACCATTTTCAAAGTAAGATTTAATAGCCTCATGCTCCATTTACACCAGCTGAAGTAGATACTAAGAGAAAACAAAACTTTAAAATGGTCCCTGATGAGGAGTGAGGGGAGACACTCTCCTAATAAATAGAAGACTGTTGCATTGGGAAGAAAAAAAAAACAAACACACAAAGAAACTTACCATGAACTGTAAGGTGAGCATGAACTAGCCCTGCACTCTCCCTCTCACCACGCAGCAGCACAAGGTACTGCAGGGTAGGATACCCTTTGCTGATCTCAGTTCCCAAACACTCCTAGTATGGGATGCATACGAGGGGATAAAATCAGACTTGCAGATCCAAAGCAGAGGGATGTAAATAAAGGGCAGGATGTGATGCCTCTTTCTCTCCCAGGACTGTGGATTCTGGCTTCAAAGCCAGTTTTACAGAAAAGCTGGCCCCTAGGCTAAGCTTGCAGAGATAAGCTGTGCCCCTTCAAGTGCAATAGGAAATGGATATCTGATTTGCTTGTTTTCTTGCTTTTTAAAGATAGACTGTCATTTAAATCCATAACCTTCACTCATCAGCTTCAACTATCAAAACAGAAGCCAGCATCTGTGCATCAAAACAAAAGGCAGGTTCCCACACCTGGGTAGGAGAAGACCTTTCCTGACAGTTTCATTAAGTGAAATACATCAATCAGCCTAGGGAGGAACCATCACCACCCCGACATGGTACCAGGCCATGATGCAAGAACAATTACAGATCTTTCAGCTCTCTCTTCAGCAGATCATGTTTCACACTTACTGGAGGCTCTTCCGAGCTGGCTAGGAAGGAGACAGATCACCAGTCTCCTAGAAGCAAAGCCACACCAGTCCAAGTTGCATCTACCTAATCTTCTCTGCTTCACATGGGCCTCGAAAGATGCAGGAGGGCACAAAATGGTTGAAGGTTGCACAGTGCTATGAGATGAATGCAGTGGTAAAGGCCATGTGAAGGTGCCTGGCACAACTCACTCCATTACATTTAGTTTCAGGAGGAGCACAAGAGACAGGCAGCCCATGCTTTTTTAACACCCCTCAGCAAAAACACCAGGGAGACCAGTGCTTACCACAAGCAAAGCAGGAACAAGCACAGCAATGTTTTGTGGTACATTAGTCCTTCTGCTCCAGGACTCCAGCATGTACAGCCTCATGCTTCATCACTACCTTTTCTTCTACTCTTCCAATGAATTTTGGCCTTATATGCACACTGGGGAAACCATGTCTTGTAACAACCGTGCTTGAGGGCTGGGTCTGTATCTTGACCCAACTTCAACTAGTTACCAATACATTTGGACTTCTCACAGGCTTTCCTCAGTCAGAAGTGTGAAGAAGTCCCTAATCCAAGACCACCAGATATCTGAGAGACAGATTCCTCATAAAGAGAATGCCTCAGAGTTCACAAGCAGAATGCACATTTCCCTGACAGCAATGCTTTTGTTGGCCCACCCTTCCTTTCATGACATTTTCTGAAGCATAATTGGGCAAAAGCACCATTTTCCTCACTACAAAACAAATTTCCAGATGTCTTTGCTGGTACAGATCTGTAAGCAAAGTTCTTCTGGCAACAGCCTCGGCTGAAGGAGGTACAAGGAGCCATGAGCCCTTTGCTGCTAATCTTGCTGCTGGAACAGGGTTCAGGTCTGTCCTATGGAGCTGCTTCCTGTGACCTACACTGCTACAAAAACACTTATGTGATAGGCGTAAAATCATCATCTTTGTTTTTTTTCTTGGCAACTCTTCAACTGAACCAGGAGATGACCACAATAGATACAGACTACCTGGTCACGAACATACAGCAGTGGCTTTCCTCTCCTGAAAAGGAATCAAAGGGGGGTTTAATGTTTGCAAAGATTTTATGAAATATTACCAGTACTTCTGAGATCCACAGCTACAGTAGAAATATCCTCAGGACAAGAGGACAAGGCTGCCTGGGTCTACACACTCAACGGCTGGACTGAAATGTCACATTGCCTCTTAAAATTGCAGAGGAAAGGTGGCTAGGAACTCACAGTCCTCCACAACCTCTGAAAAGACTTCAATGGGTCTCCAGTCACTACAAGTATGCAGGAGGCAACAACCGACCACAACAAAGACCCAAATGGGAGATCAGTGACAACAGAGGAGTTCAGCCACACAGAAAAGCTATTTTTGCATGAACACTACTAGAAAAGAGCCCTCCCAACCAGCTGACTTCTCCTCTTCCAAAAGAAACAAAAAGGCACTTGTTATCCCTGGGGGGATACAACCACTCTGGAGTTTCTTGTATACCCAGTGAAGCATGTAATAAAGGCATACAAACCATGCAGTGATTATGGTCACATCCACTGGACAGGAGAAGCTCCAGATAAGCCTGACGGGAATCTAATTAGGTTGTTTGGGTTTGGGTTTGTTTTTTTTCATTCTTTTAATGTATTGCAAAACAGATATTTGGTGCTTGTCCATTCACTGGAAACTGGCACTCACCCAGATTTCCATTCCACTGTTCACACCCAAGTGGGCACCATTTCACCTCCTGTGCCACCAGTGGTCTTCTTTCCTCGGCTCCCATATGCAGGCACACAGCAGTAAGAAACCATTAGCTCTTCCACCAGCCCACATCTAGCCCCAGAGACCTGCAAGAGCTCTCACAGGTATGAGAGCGAGTTGCTCCTCCATCTCCAGAGCTGCTCAGCTACATTCCAACGTGCAGCCTGGTGCCAGGTTCCTTTGCTGGGCATCACCACAGAATTCCCAGGAAACTGGAAAACTTCACTGCAATTAGCTCCTTGCCTCGGCCAAAATGAACTCCAGCTTCCCACACCAAGCTTGGTCACTATGAGCCATCCCAGTTTCCCAGAGTAGGGCTTAGTCTGAAGTTTGCAGTCACTTTTAGCTACCTTTTATTTAAGATATTTGGTCTACAGTATTAGTTACCAGCTTACAAAAAGAGGAAAAAAATAAAAATCACTAAGCCAGCTACAAAAATAATCCTTCTGCTCATTATATTTTTAGTTCTTTACCTAAGACATAGTCTTTAAGCCTTCAGGATCTAGGCTGTCACACAAAAGCTAAAAACGTGCTTTATAGTCAAACAAATGCTGAAGTTCTCACAAAACCACATCACTCCAGGAGCAAAGGAGTTGTGCTCAAATCATAAAAGTGGCTAACAGAGAGATTGATTAGATGCTATTAAAAAAATCAAGGAACTGAAGACATTACTCCATTACTTTTCAAAGATAAAATCTACCAATTCCAAGCATGCCCTTTGCAGCTAAAGTTTGCTTTCATCAACCACAGCCTCCTGAAATCTCTCTGTGATGCTGGATTTTCATTTCTCCCTGTTAAACTCTCTGTACTGCTACTATTTCAACTCCAAGAAAGCAGATATGTGCTGGTCACTGGAGTGGAGTTAGTCCTCTGAAGGCACTGGAGGGACAAAGACCCAGCAAAAGACCCCAGTGCTTGTGAAGTTTGATCACTAGGGCATCAGACCAATGCATCTCCAAACATCAAACATCAGTTGGTCCAGTGAGGTCAAAAGGGGACCCTCTCTGTGCTCCTCTCTGTGCTCCTCAATCCAAAAGGAAACACACACTGGTCTTGCTGGGCATGTTTTTTGCAAGTAAAGCAAACCAGCCCAAAGTTTTTTTTAAGCCTACTTTTAATGAGTGTAAGTCAGTCCTTGCTTCAAGCTTGTTTTCTGGCTCCTTTTAAAGCTGAATTCTTGGTGGCTGCCTCCTCCTCTGAGAGCTGGACAGAAGCTCAGTGGAAATTACTTTCCCTGTGCACTGTCACACTTGGCTTGAGGTCCAAGCATCCCTGCAGAGGCCAGAAGAAACCCCACGTGCTCAGAGGCTGGCACACAGCTCTGCAAAGGCAACTGAGGTGAAGATTTCAAAACGTTCCTGGGAATAGCAGCACAGAGAAATTTTGGCAGGTTAGACCTTGTCCTCCTGTTACTTTTTTTAAAGTTCCCACTTATTAAGGGCACATGTTCAATATTCCGCAAATAATAACTGAAAAGTGTTTGACATTAAACCAAAGCCCATGGAATAATTTGACTCATTTCAGCTGGCAAATACAAATAAATGCTGGCCCTGCAGAGTCAATGAGCATGAGCTCTGGACCTTCTTGAAGTGAAAGAAAATATTATTATTAGGTAAGATTTCATAATAATGTAGGATCAGGCTTCACCTAAATATAGATGCTGCACTGATTTAACTAAATGCAACATGGGAAAGTTACTTATTGCATCATACAGTTACATTAATAAGTTCCAGCCCAGGACTCATCTTTCTGCTGATATCCAAGAGTAAATACCTTTTCTGCTGACACAAAAATTCCCATCAAGGACTGGGCTCCATCTGTATCTGTCAGGTTTGTGGAAGGATGTGTTACTCACTGTCATGTACCTGTAAAGCACTGTCTACCATGCACCACAGTTTCAATTCTCAAAACCAAGACAGTCCTACCAAGCATCCAATGCCATCAGCACTCTGCCTTCACCTACATAGCCTCCACCTTTATGAAGGTGGACTCACATGAAGAGGAGGGAAAAAAGCCCCAAAACACAAAGATGCAAACATGTCTAGCTCCTGTGTAACCCTGTTTGTAAAATAAATACATAGTCTATCAGCAGCAGGGAGCTGCAAGGAATCAGATCCTGATCCCTAGAGCTGCCTCCCACCACCCTTACGCCAGGCACAAACAAGGCAGCAGTCAGGTTCCAGCTCAGCTGGGCAGATGGACCTCCCCAGGTTGGCATCACCATTACTTTGATGCCACAAAGCCAAGACACCTTCCTGCAACCCAAAGAGGAGACTTCTCCATTTTTATTCCAAGACAGGCAATGTATTGCACCTCTTCTCACTCATTTATCACTACTACTATTCTTATTTTAGCCATGTCCAGGCTCTAAAGTGCTTAATGACCAGCTCGCAGGGTGTGACTGAAACAAGAAAAAAATAAAGAAAAATAGGATTATGTTATCACTACATTACAATCTAAAGGCATCAAAGGAATTCCTAGCCACATACCACTTGCTGAATGTGAATGCAGTTAAATACTCTGTTTGCATACAAAGCCTGCTCCTGAGTCTCAGCAGAACATCCAGTCCAAAAGGCTGAGCTGGCCAGTGCAATACAGGGTTGACTCTAGACACTGCCCAATCATCCTATGGTCAGGTATTACTGCCTGCCATGCCCCTTGCCACAGCCCTGTTCCTGGAAGCTCTGCCTCTGCCGATGTGCCATGAGAGCAAGATCCCAGCCACTGCACTTTGGTTTGCTCCAGAAAAAAACATAAATAAAAACGTAGGGCCAGATGAAGCTGCTTAAACATCAATATGAGCTCACTGAATGGGGAGGGAAAACACCTGGAGCCTGTATCACTGCTCCTGCAGCACTGACCATCCACTGCCTCCACTGCTCCCCTGCCCCAGACCTGGCTGGTGGGAGAAAGGCCCACCAGCATGTCTGCCAAACCCACATGTAAAGTCAAGGATGTCTCTTACCTACTGTGCAAACACATTAACACCAAAAGCAGATCCATCTGTGAACACCAGCCTGAAGCATCCAGATCTGAGCCTGACACAAAGCTGCTGCCTGTGCTCTAAACACTGCTCCTCTCCTTCCCAAGGGCTACTTAAGAAGATCGCCTGTCTTAAGCATCTGACTTACCCTTGCCAGGAACATATACATTGGACACTTTTAAGATTAGCTGAACAGGACACTGTCCCATCTTATCCAGACTGTGCTTTTGCCAAAAAGGGTTGGACCAGGTGATCCTTGAGTTCTCTTCTAGCCTGTTATTCTATAATTGCAATAGTCCTGCTTCAGACTCTCCATTAACTTTAGTGGTGTCTGGATTTCTTTCTCATGGTCATGATCTGCTTCAGTGACAGCATAGGGGAATGAACAATCTGTTTTCCTGTAGGTGCTCATCCTCTTGTTACAAAAAAAAGGGAGACTATTGTAGGTGAAGCAATGCCACCCCCAACCTTTAAGTCCTCAGGGCTATTTCGCTGAAATATCTGAACTAACTCCATTCTGAAGATTGTTCACTAAGACAACCCTTTTTGCCATTCTCCTTTCTAGGCTGAACTCATTTCTAAATCAGTGGCCTTCCCAGAATGCTTTCCCCATTTACTTAAGATAGCAAATGCAAAGCTGATAGACACAGCACACAATCAGACTGCAGGAATCAGAATGGAGGATGTATTTGGTGAAGGAAGCTCCCAAGGTTAAAGAAGGAAGGACAAGACACTTAAACACATCAAAAATATCACACTAAGTGGGCACATCAACAACTGCATGTCATGATTCAGGGCTAACAGCAACATTGTTAGTCTTTTTAAAAGGAAGTATTTATGAGATTAAACTTAATCAGGTTTTTCTGTCATCCTGCCCTTCTCTGACCCACCAATGCAGCTTATTTGGGAGTCAGGCTATCACATTAGACACGTTTGTGGCTGATGCAATCCAGCAAACCTAACGCTGTGGCATACTGGGATGCTGCTTATTTGCGAGTCAGGATTAGACATGTTTGCAGCTGATGCAACCCAGCAAACCTAAGGCTGCGGAGCACTCGGCTGCTGGTGTGTGCTCCTGCAGCCTACCCGGCATACACAGTCCCAGAGCTGCCCTGTGAGCCCAGATCTGTCAGGAGGTGGGTGGCAGCTGCAGCGTGATGAAGCACGGCTATAAAAAGCCGAGGACGCAGGCAAGAAAGTGGCTGCTGACTTGTGCCAGCAGCATGTCGGCATCACCTTTCACCTACATCTAACAAGCCACTTTTCTGATAAAAGATTATCTTGGAAAAGCAAGGCCCAGGATTGTTGCTTGCTGCAACAGGTCTGGGGATAGGAGTTATGTCCTCGTAGGACACAGTGAGCTAAGGGCTTGGTGGGGGGGACCCCGTGCACAAAGCAATCCCCAGAAACAGCGGATCAGAGCAGGCTGTCCCAGGAAAAGGGAGCTTGTTGCCACCCCCAGGGGTTTCTGCCAGACACCAGCCCCTATCCATCTCTCTGCAGTTTCACACAGAGGACTGATGTTCCCTTCCCAGAAAGAGCCACAAAGGAACAGCACAGCAAGAACATCACCAGCATGTCAAAAAGCCCCAATGGCTTTTTCAGCTCTAGCTCTCCAGCTTTCTGTCCAGGCAGCAAAACACAGTAGATCGGTGACATAAGAGCCAGTATGTGAGATCTGGTAGATTGTAGTGATTTAATCCATCCAGCAGCTAAGTGTTCCCTTTCCCTGGTAGGATGGGGAAGAGACTTGGGGAAAGAAAAAAACCCTCACAGATTAAGATAAGAACAATTCAATAACTAAAATAAAAGTAATAATGATGACAAGAAATAATTGCAATAATGAGAAGGCAGATCATGAAGAGAGAGATAAATCCCAAGAAAAACAAGTGATGCACAAGGCAATCACTCACCAACACCCTGCCAGTCCCCAGGCAGTGACCCACCTCCTACCCTAACTCCCTCCAGTTTATATACTGAGCATGACATCCTGTGCTATGGAAAAGGCCTTTGGCTAGCTCAAGTCAGCTGTTCTGGCCATGCTCCCTACCATCTTCTTGTGCACCTCCTTGCTGTCCGAACATGGGAAACTGAAAAATCCTTGACTTGGGATAAGCACTACTTAGCAACAACTAAAACATGAGTGTTTTATCAACATTATTTTCATACTAAACCCAAAACATATCTACTAGAAAGAAAATTAACTCTATCCCCACCAAAATCAAGACAGACATCCAGCTCAGGAGACTTACAGAGGAAAAACATACCAGAAGTGCATCAGTCCCACAGAAATGTAGAAGAAACTACCATCAAGAGGATGTTCAGATCCTCATCTGATGTTGGTTGCATCAAAATACTCACACAGCCTCTCATGCTGGACCAGGCTGTTCATGCCTGGTCATAATTCAACTTCTCTCTCCTCCATGTCCTCCCCAGTGCCCAACTAGCTCTGGTGCCCAGCAACTCTGGCTCTCACACACAGCTGTGCAAGGCTGATCTTAAACAGGCAGACAGTTCTGTCTCTTTCCAGCTAAGCTGATGTGCTCACGGGATGGACTTCTGAGCTATCAGAAGTGCTGAAGACATCCACTGAGACATCTGAAAGCTCAAGAAGTTGTTACATTAGCTGCTTGTTACTATGTTTCTTGCATCTGCCTATCCCAGTTTACATTGATGGCAATTACATATTTATTTGGGGATCTTTTTTAAATCCTTCCACACACTGACACTATATACACCTCACCATACCTCTCCCCCAGGAAAATACCACCAGAGTCTTGGTTATAAGAAGAGCATGACGTTGTTTTTTGTTTTGTTTTGTTTTGTTTTTCTTGATGCATAAACTGAAATATCAAAGGAAAAAGGCCCCACACAATAGGACTGCAAACGTAAGACAGAAGAGTCAGGGCTCCTTAGAAATACACTTTCAGGAAGAGAGTGAAAGATCCTGGTAGATATTACCATTTCTTCTTACCTGAAAAGGAGCGCGGATTAACATAGTCGATAAAAATGACCTGAAAACCTATACAGGAGAGCCTTGGCCTTGATTTTGATCTTGAAATAACCTGGCCCAAGCTCAAGAATCATTTTAATGTTTATTTTTAGAATTCATTACCTTCAAACCTCCAAGACTCGTCCTTTAAATAGTTCAACATGTTAGATACCTTTTCCATTTTTTTCCATGAGGCCACAAACACAGCCTGCAAAGTTACATTTATCAAGAGAGACTCGTCCATCATTGCTATCTTGGTAAGTACTTTTCCAAGGTAAGTGGTGTTCCTTTCACAGCAGATGCATGCTTTCCCACCACCTACCACCAGAGAATGCATCATGTTGATATCCAGACATGACAAAGCCAGCCTGCTCTTTCCACAGCTACACCACAGTTCTAACCTTGAGTTACCAAACCCAGTTTAGCTGTTCTTACTAACACAAACCACATCTGTGTAAGAATTCACTCTTTCGGGGCAGTACTTTCTCACAGCTGCCAACCTTGGTCCACCTGGCCACGCAAGTTGGATGAAAAGGGGTGGCTGAAAGCAAAACATAAGATGTGCAGCAATTCCGAACACGTTGTTACTTTGAGGAGGTCTATGCACCCTCACACAGGTTAGGAAACTGGCACGGCTCCCATGTGGCTCCCTACACAGTTTGTGTACCTGCATCTCTACAAGTCAGGATCAAAAAAAGAAGAAAATAGATGTTTTTCTGGAATGTAAAGACTTATGCTGGTAGAGGTCTGCATGAATGCGCCCAAGCTAACATAAGGCTATCCTATTTTCCCATCTTCTTATGAGTGTTCATGACAGCATAAAGCCATTGAAGAGTAAATATGGGACTGGGAGGGATGGTGGAATTCCATTCTCCAATGCTAGTACAGCCCAACAGAGAAGCATAAATAGCCCCACTTGTGAGAAATCAGAGGATGAGAGAACTTGTGATCCTCAACTGCTTTATATCACCACTCCTGCCACCCTTCTCCTGTGTGCCTGCTCAGAAAGGGACATCTGTGAAATTGTATTCTAAATCCAACCCTCGAGCAACCTCATGGATGGAAACAACCCAGAAGGTTGCAGTAGTTTATTGTATGTTATTTTAAGTGGTTCAGTTGCATTAATGAAGTCCTATTAATTAGGACACCCTGAAGCATATTAGGCTGCAATACCTAAAGATCACAGCCCTGCATTATCTAAAGGGACCAAGAATAATTCTGAAAAATGTGAATCCTTCAAAGACCATATGATAAGCCTCCCAATAAAAAGGATGACTTATAAACAGAGGAATCACCAGAGGGGATCAAAACCAACCCGCCACGCTTGCTCAGCATCCAGTCTTGAACCTCAGATGTTTTGAAGAGCAGTTCCACACAGCTGGCAGATACAAGAGGACACTCCTGCTAGCAGCCATCATCATCATCATCATCCACAAACAACTTGCTGCATTCTCCAGCTTAATTAAATCAACGATTTAAACTAATTCCTCAGCTGCAACTGGTAACAGCTGAGGAGCTAGTACAGTTTCCCTTCTCCCACCCATGGCAAGCATGGCAGCCTCCAGGAAGCAGGTTAGACAGCTGTCAGATGACAACATCTACCAGAGGGCTGCATCACTAGGAGATCACCTGCCACAATCTCCTCAAGGCCATAGGGATTACTCCACCCTTCCAAGGACAAGAACTTCAGAGCTTTCAGCAGCATTAACTTACAAGTAAGGCTCCACCACCCTTGTCTACTACTGAAAGCTCTTCATATCCACACTACAATAAATCACTTACAATTCTCTGTTTTAGGGGAGGCATTGTTCCTACCACCTCCCAGCATATCTCCACCCTACCACCCAGCAGCCCTCTGCTACCACACACACTCTGGTTTCTTATCCCTCAAATATTTCCATCACTTTTTGAGGGAATCTTTGGAAACTACTGGTCAACCTAAACCATTTGTTTTCAAAGGTACCCAGATATTTTGGCTGTACCTTTGGCAAGTTTCCAGCTATCAGATCCGTAAATTTAGATGAAAAGTACTTTCCAGTCCAAAAGTAATCATTTAGCCTTTCAGTTGCAGATTTCCAAAGACCAAATCTCAGTTAAGCCAATAAATGTGGCTGCTGCCTTGCAAACACATGACGTTATTTCCTTCTGGACGTCACCAGTGGCTCAATACATCTACCAGGATACATGAATTGATTTGTTTAATGTATTCCACTGCCTTCTAATGTACAGTTTGATTCAGGAGCTGCGAAGGTTTTCATGTGACCAGCGAGTTTGTACCAGCCAGGACACTCCCTTCTCCCTATGAGGCTGCACATCTGCTGAGTGATCCTACAGGCTCTACACCGCACAACGAACTTCGGACCACAAATGCTTTCAAACCCACCACCAAGTGAACAGAAAAGGCAGCTGCATATAGGCACAGCTGCAGCACAGGATTTATCTAAGATGAACTATATCTTACTGGCACTCAGAACACAGAGCAAAACCTGAGCACAGGTTCTGCAGCTTCCATAAAGCTTGGAGGCAACCAGCTGGAGACAAATTCAAAGTCACCAGAGCACAATAAACCACTAGGTACATCCAACTATGGCTGCTCAGGAATAACCAAGAGTTTTGTTTTTAATCTAGATTAAGGTAGTACCCAAGTTTACTCTGGAATATAACAAGCCCAGTTTTAGACAGGTCTAGGTGTGTATGGCCAGGTGTCAATCTCTTGGAGGAGCTCCACCTTCAGCAAAACCTCATCTAGCATGATCCCTCCCCAGCCTTTGAGACAAGAAAATAGAGCCACTAACAGCCCTAGCACGCTGAGGATTACCTAATATTTGGACAACCATTTGCAAACCAGGAGTCCTGCAGAAACACGTGGAATTATGCAAATACAAAGCAAAGAGGAAATGTCGGGATCTTATACAAATTTGCCCTCATTCTATCAAAGCCTTGCAGCAGTAATTCACTCCTTCCAGTAAAGCTGCTGGGATCATGTCACCTGCTTTAATGCACTCATCATTAGCCTCTTCTACATTCCAGCAGTGCATGAATTTAATTAGTATCATCATTTTATTTAGATTTTGCATAAAGGGAGGGGAAGTTTGAAAACAGAATCCACTTCTCATTTTAGATCTTTGGCCAGGCTCAGCTGGATGGATATTTATTTAAAACATTACTATCCTCCCTGCTCACTCCTATGTCAGGAGTTGCTATCATCATAGATCACAGGTCACATCACATTAGCAGACAAGGCTGGCCTAAGTAGGATGGATGAGACAGAAAATGTAGGCAGCAATCAAGCAGACTGGAGCATGATCCCATGTTAAGGTGCTTGATTTGATTGGGAAAAGGTATATCTGTATTCCAGGATCACTGACGTCATCTGGATATCCATGAGTAACATAGGCAGAAGAATTAAGTATCAAATCAGCAAGAATTTGCATATAGACAAATGTTTTTGTATTTAAAAAACACGATTTTCACTTCACTATCCAAAGACTTTCTTTCCCCCTTAAATCTCATACACACAGGAGAAGGAAAAAAAAAATTCCATATCCAGAGACTTACTAACTTCCCATCCTCACACCCAAAGGCATATTAGCTCCTTTCCACAGACCAAGTCATCTCATCATCTCACATTTGCCTTGACTTGATCCAGACTTAAGATCTGCCAGGAGTCAATAAAATGACAAAAAGAAATTTGTAAGAAAATTCAGAATACATCCACAGGTCCAACAAATGCATTTATGCTAAAAAATTGCAATTGATTTAGAAATAGCTCTATGGAGGCAGTAGGAAGGAAAGCCAGGAAAACAAAGCTATTTCTGGATGAAGAAGCTTATTTTTTTTCTGGGAGCTGGTTTCAGCTGCTCTGCAAGAGCTGTACACAGCAGCAGGGGAGTGGGTAACATCACCCACCACAGATAGCACTTGCATTGCCCAAACGTGCCTTATCCTCCTGAAACACTGCTCCCTCTTTTCCTACAGGGAGGTAGCAAATGCTGTAAGGGAACTGAAAAACAACCTTACACAAGGGGAGTGAAAACCAAAACAACCTATAAGCTTCCTAACATGGGTCATTGCTCCATCTGAGTAGTTTCAGGTGTAGGAAACCCAAATGGCAGTGAAACTCAGATCTATCACCAGGAGCTCAGAGCTGCCACTCCTGAACTGAGATGCTGCCATCTTTTCTATGGGGAGGAATGCTTGTCCTATTATGAGTAACAATGACAAATTAATTAAGGCCATTTTGAGGCAAAAAGAACAATTTCATATTACAACAAAACAATTTTCTCACTGAAATATAAATCACTCACACTGATTTTTCTGCAAGTAGAGGTGTGCATCTGTGAATTAAGTATTCAATTCTGCAGAGCTGAAGCAAAGTAAATACTAATATATGTATTTAATGCATACAGTCTAAAGCAGCAGCTTATATTGGCAATATAAATAATGTCACTTCGCTACTTCATCCAAGACATTAATCTAATCAGCTACAATAAAAGAGTCAAAACTTGGCTCCCAAGGCCAAAGCTGCCCTTTCTGGGGAGACCAGCTCTGTCACCCACAACTTAACCCCTTGTAGCCACTACAGTCTCTCAGTCACATCACTGGGGATGTCTGCTGCCTCTTAACGCTGCTGATTCTGCAAATGGGACTGGTCCTGGGGACTCGGTTTCGTGTTCCATATCTGGCCACGCTGTGATAGAAGCAAAAGGCTAGGGGCAGGTACATTTCATTAAACAAGAACTGAGACCTAGGTCCTTTGGGGACGGAGATCTAATCAGAAGGAATTTAACAGAGAAGGAATTGCCATGCAGTCTGAGCTTAAAAGCACAGTCAGAGCTCACTGACAGAACAAAATGTCAAAAATCAGATGCCCTTTAAAAACATATCAATTTAAATTGCCTCAGGGTCTTTGGCTCAGGTAGCTGTAGAAACATCTCCAGGGAGATGACAGCTAGTTCACTGCAGTGTATTTTATACCAGCAGGCTGTGGGTGCTGGGTGGCTGTCACCATATTAAACCCCCTTCATAAATCATTTTGAGATGCTCAGTGCCCATTGCAACCAGGGGTATTTTAAGGAACCTCCCCCCCCACCCTTTCTGCTGTTCTGCAGTGACAGAGGCAGGGTTGGCTGGCACCTGGTCCTTTTCTGGCACATCCCCTCCTCTGGGAAAGCACCGGGACCCAGCCTGCTCTCTCTGGCATTTGAAGAGCTTGGAGGAGGGGGAGTAGTGCCTGGATGGGGGCACAGGCTCGGCTGGGACTGAAGGAGGAGCGGTAGTGCCCGGATGGGGACTCAGGCTTGACTGGGACTGAAAAAGGGGGTCAGTGCTTGGATGGGGACTCAGGCTTGACTGGGACTTAAGGAGGAGGAGTAGTGCCTGGATGGGGACTCAGGCTTGGCTGAGAAGATACTAGAACACTGTGCTCAGATAACCCATGGAGCTGAGGAGTGGGGAGACAGGGCTGCATTCCTCATGGATTAAACAGCAGAGAAAGGGCTCTCGCTACTTCTCTAAGCATTAGTCAGCACGCAGGAGCACACACAAAAAAACCCAAAGCAAATCCACTCTATAGTATTAGGGATTATGACTCAGACTTTTTTTCTTCCTCCCGCTCCTGTGATTCATCTGGCACGGCCTCACGGCTCAGATTCAGAGCAGCCTCACTGGTTTAGGCTCCCTCTGACCAAAATCCCAGTAAATAACTGCCCTTTGCAGTCAGCGGAGAAGAATCCAGGGTTTTTTCCCTGCCCTTTCCCTGCCAAAGCAGCAGCCGGAGCTGGGGAGTGCGGCAGGCCAGGCCCACGTGCCGGTGAGGACCCTGGAGGGCGGCAAAGCCCACACGGCCTTGCGGGAGCCGCGGGCAGGAGATAAACGGGATGCCCAGACACGGGTAAATGGCATGTTAGCCACAGCACGGCCCAGACGGCAGATAAATGGGATGTTACCCACAGTGCGAGGGACGGCTGCCTGCAAAGCGCCTCCTGGGAGGCACAGGGGAAAACACCGGGGTGTGGTGCAACTTCAGAGAGGTGGCAGTCATTTGCTGGTGACAAGATTCACCCCACTCAGCAGCAGCAACTATCTGGAAAGAGCCCCGTTTAGCTCCTGGGATGGATTAGTTTGTTGGCAAGGAATTAGGAAGCACGACAATGGAGTTGCATGGAGTTTCTATCTAGGAAGTCCATCCTTTACCTCCTCTGCTGATGGATACCTTGCTTCAGGGAATGAGACCTCCAGAAACATCCCGCACAGCCTGCCACTCCACTCACAACTTCCAGAGTAAAATGAGCTGTAGTTGCAGGACAGGCTGCTATTAAAGAAGGGGAAGAACATTGTTTTGCAAATGATATGGCCTGGGCAGTTCCATCCCAGAGCCAGGAATCCCAGCAAAAAGTGATTTGGACTGGACTGGGCTGAAACAAACAAAATGTCTCATGGCTCCTTTTCATTAGGATAATAATAGCAGCCGATAAATTCCACATTTCAAACAAGGGTAAGACATTAAACAGAGCCTCTATGGAGAGATTAGGTGGAGTGAGAAAAATAATAAATCCTTATGTTCTTGGACTTGAACCGATTGGCAGTGAAAGCCAGGGACCGAGGCCTCCTTTACGCCAATACCACCACAGCACCCTTCATAACCAAGTTCATTGAGGTTCAACAGCTTGCCCAAAGGCATAAAGCACAGCTGCAGAATATGATGGAGTACAAAAATATCCGAGTCCTTTCTCCACATTCACTCCCAAAATCCTTACATCCCAAGCTACCATGCACATGTGAAGTCTCTGCTTGTACTACCCCACTCTTCCCAGAAAGACCACCTAAGAGCACTCAAGCAAGTTTGAGATGCCAAGTGAGTGACATCTCACCTTCTCCAGCATCAAAGTCTGGCCTATGTCAATAATGCCAATAAAACAGGGTAAAGAAGTAGCAGAG
Organism: Ramphastos sulfuratus; assembly: GCA_013399055.1. Lineage (NCBI taxonomy): Eukaryota > Metazoa > Chordata > Aves > Piciformes > Ramphastidae > Ramphastos > Ramphastos sulfuratus. The sequence continues at coordinate 140,162 of WBNM01033664.1, read as the reverse complement.
AAATTATTTTCCGTTATAAAGCTGTATGGAGAAAAGACAAAAAAGCATTAACCCTCTTTCAGGCTCTTAAAAAGGGATTTTTGAGTCTGAAAGCCAAGAACAAACATCCATAGAGGCAGGAAGAAGAATGATGGGGGGAATCTCTTATCTAATTTTTTTTTTTCACTTAAGGCATGCTCTAGAGGAAGCCACTCACTCAAAGTGCATTTTTAATCCTTTCCACATAACTCTTTGAAGATGATGTTCAGATTTCCTGATCTAGCATGGAGGCTCCTCACACTGCTCTTGCCCCCATCTCGCCTCCCAGGGCCAGACCCTGCACAGGGCAGAAATGCAGTTTCAACCAAAATAATATCAACAATTAAGACTCCATCTAAATACACTCCTCTTAAAAAAAAATAAAGTAGCTTTTATATTAATGATGTAAGGCAACTTCCAAGACTAAGATTACTATATGGATGTCAACCAGCTCCACTGATGGATGTTGAGCTCCTGTAGGGCAGCAGGTAAGCTAGGAAACTCATGTTTAAAATTGCACCCCAAAACTAGTTGCTGTTGTGTGGGAGAAAGGAGCAACAAAAGTGCTCAAATAATTAAAGGGATCCAGTAAAACTAACTGGTGCAGAGAGAGACTCTCATCTTCTGCAGAGGTAAAACAACCCTGTCACAACCAAATTATCAGTTAACATTGTCTCCTTTTGCAATAAACCCCAGCTGCAATATTGCATCATATTGTGGGGAGGCAAGGAGACAAGCACACCTCATGCCAGGGTCGCTTATGCTTCCACTTGACAGTAAAATAAAGAACACTAAACTGAATAACATTTGCTAGAAAGAACCCTCAAATGTACTTAAGTGTTTCTAAATCTTATTTCCTCAGCTGGATTAGCACATCCTTACATGCAAGTGGTTGGTGGCACAGCAAGTTACCTGTCTAGAATAAAAGACATCTCACCCTTATGCAGCCACACATCATGTATACCAAGGGGAAGGCTGCAGAAAGTACTGACAACAGCACAAACACTGACTCTGAAAGGGACAAGCAAGAGCTGGAAGAAGACAGGCAGCAAATAATGAAAGAAGGAGAGAAGGTATTTATGAGTGTGAATCACACATTTCCCCAGACATCTTTCCATTAATGATGAATATCATAATTTCCCTAAATAATGCAAGGAAAATGTGTTTAATGATTTAAAGGCATCATCAATAATAAATACTTCAGCTCCATATGCTAACCTCACCACCTCTCCCTGCTCAGGGACTGTTTCAAGGAAAAAAAAAATAGATCACTGCCACTTTTTAATTTTGGAAAGATGCTTCGATATCAGAGTTGGGGGAATGATGGAAGTACCAGAGACTGCAAAAGTGGAGTGTATGCGGACTCTGCATGGTGTAAAGCACTTTACACAACGGCTGCCACTCCTGCGTGATAAAAGCAGCAATTAAAGTGTGGTTCTCGTTTACTCAGGCAAAGTGCGTATGAGCGAGCAGAGGTATGCACCGAGATCGGTAGGGCCAGGTAAGAGGAGAGCCCTTCCCATCTACCAGAATGTTCCACCATCAAGGACCAGCGGGAAAGGAAGAAGCTGCACTGAGTGAGGGCTGCACACCCATCATCTGCAGCACAGTAGGCACACGGGCAATCCCATGTCTGAGGGGCACACAGCTGCTACATCAACACTAAGACCAACAACTGGACAAGAAGGAGAAAACAATGTATGCTACCCTTCAATACTGGATCTCTCAGGAGTTAAGAGCAAAAGGAAATGTAAGGGCCTTGAGCTTTATTCCTGCAATGCTGCCTACAAAACCCATCATGCATCCAGGAGCATCCTCTATCACACTGCAAAATTAGGCAGATTTCTCAGCTCATCTTGACCTGGGCACCGACTCATTTGAGACACTGGCCATTCTGTGACCTGTTGGCACAAGTCACAGCCTCTCTGAGACACAGGGTGTCTCAACACGATGCTCTGTCATGACAAAATCATAATGCCGAGCACTGCTGCTGCCATGGCAATCTCAGCCACTAAAAATGAAGGCAGTGGATAAGCTGTGCAGGACCAATAGAAGAGCTACAGGTCTGACTGAGCATGTCCTACATGCAATACGGGAGCAGGGAAAAGAAAGAGATAAAAACTGAAAAACATGGGGATGTTCCTTCTCCAGAATGCTGACACATTTTTCCAAAAAAGGCTTCTTGCTCCAAATACAGGAGGAATGCAGTACACAGGGGAATAAATCTGCATAACACTGGCATCATTTTGACTTCCAAAGCCACTTTCTGGCATCTCTAAAATAAAGGAGATTGGGTGGGTGTCAGGAAGGTGACCAGCAGGGAAGACTGAAACCCTACTGCACAAAGCGACTGCAAGCACACAGCGTCTCACCACAAGGAAACCCAACCTGCTGCCTCTGCCAAATTTCTGTCAGGGGTTGGGGTGGGACAAAAGGTTTGTGCCACCAAATTATGATTTGTATTGTTTCAACTTTTCTCTTTTCCCTTGGAGTCACTCTTCCGATTCAGAATCTGTACTATTTTAAGCAGCTCTGGATTTAATGCATGTTTGGGCCACTCATAAAATCTTTCCACTGGAACAAAGATTTAAACCTGTGACTCAAAACAAGCTTACAATGGGGGATTGATTATCAAGAGGACCAGAATATCCTCTTATTAGAAAGATTTTCACTGGCCTTTCCTGCACTTTACATGGTAATATTAAGGATTTGTTTAGTTGTATGCAGGTGATATAGGTTGTCTTTCACATAGGGTAAAACATATATATATATTTTACATTACAGGAAAAATCAAGTATGTGTGTGAGAATGTGTGGTATTTTCACATAGAGCAAAATATAAATATCTATTTTTATTACAGAAAAAGCAAGTATGTGTGTGAGAATGTGTGGTATGTATAGTCATACATGCACATACATGCATGAACACACAGATCCTTCTGATTACTGTCAACAAAAGAGATACAGGAAAGAAAAACACAAAATCACAAAAAACAAAGCTTGTAAAGGATCAAAGTGTGCACCCCACCTGCTTGCCTCAAGTAAAACAAGCCTAATTAAGGCACTTTACAAAATATTATTATTATTTGTCCATTATAGTACCAAGTACCACCAGAGAAAAATCAGAGCACTACTTGTGTAAGTCCTGTGTAAATACTTAAGGCAGACTGGAGAAAATCTATAGTCTACTAGGCCTCAGTTAAACTGATGCAGACCCATAACAGTACGCCACATTTATTTTACCTTAATCCCTTTGTTTTGTTGTTTGTTTTTTTTTTTTTTCAAAAGGCTTGTTTCTATTTATAACAGTATTTATTTGCAGATAAATTATTTTTAAAAAGAGGGAATTATATAGGCTGGGCAACAGCCCAGGCAGAGACCCATCTGCAGCCCACGTCTGGGAACGTCTGTCCCACAAGCATCCTTAGGAAGCATTTCCCAAGCTTTGCTCATTTTTTTTGGCCTGGATCAGGCTCAACAGCCCCTCATCCTAGGCCTGCCTGAACACATAGCCAGGAGTGAGCTCTGCCCCAAAGCCTCACACCAGTGACAGCTGACGGCACTCCGGTGCACAGTGTCACCTCCCAGCTGCCCTGCACAAGCAGAGCAGCCTGCCCGCTGGAGGGCAGGAACCCAGTTTTTGCTGACAAAGCATGGAGGGGAAAGCATGTGTAAAATGTTCTGCTTGCTATTCTGCAGCAGGAGAGATTAGATTTCAAGGCAACGAGTCATCAGCTATGAGCCTACAAACTTGGCTTCATACACGTCACGGCAGCATCGTATAAGAGATGTCTGTCTCAATCCCTCTGACCCAGATCTGAACCAGCACTCATGAAGAAGTTTTGGAAGATTTCCTAGCCCAGTTTTTAGGCCTCAGAGCCAACAGTTCATCAAAGTCTGGTTTTCTCAGAGAAAACAAATACAACATCTGCATCTAAACTTTACCAAAAAAAGAAAAAATTATCCTGAGGAGCAGAGCACAGTGTAAAACTCTTATTTACAAGTTTTCTGGCTACTCTTTCATCAGCAGAATTTACTGGAAAGACTGAAAAGCAATCATCATTTTACAAGCATGCTTTGCTCCACATTGTTCCTGCACCCAGTTTTACATGGAGAACATCAACAAGGTTACAGCAGCTGACTGCCTCCCCAGGCAGATGCAGCGTGCATTCCTTTTGCCATGTCAAAACCCCTACTTCTCAATTTATACACTGTGCAGTAATTATTTTGCTAATCACAGGCTGCTTTGAGCTTCTCAACACGAATTATTATTATTAGAGCTGGCTGGGCTGCAAACGCGCCTGCTTTCCAAACACAGCACTGAGCTGAAGGAGAGGGGTGAGGGGGTTTAATCCTTTACTGGATGCAGGGTAAGGCAGTGAATGGCGCTCTGGCATATAATTTCTTTCGACAGGAAAAATAACATCTTTCACAAGGTTTTCCATTAGAAGTTAGCATAGAATCACCACAAAAAGAAGAAAAATACTGGGAAAGGCAACATAGCACATTTTATGGCCTTCTTTCAATTCACCAGCTATATTTATCTCTCAACTGCAGCACAGAAACATATTTTACTTAGAAAAACTTTTTAGCTGCCTAAAAGAGACACTCAAGTAGCAAAGGCCACACACTTAGATATAGGCTGTGGCAGAGGTGGGCAGGCATGTGTGGAGAAAAAGATTTATTTGTTTAGATGCTCTAAGCTAACTGAAATCTGCCACATAGAACTCATCATCAAGCCCTCCAGTGGGCAGGCATGACTTGGGCACAAGCCAAGCTGAGCTTGAAATTTTTTGGTAGAAAACTGTTCATATCATCTGGCTGCTTTTTAGCCATCTATTTCACTTTCACCCACTTCTTTTTCCTGAAACGTCTGTCTTTGACCAGGGCCAGAGACAGAATGCTGGCTAACAACATCTACCCTAGTACAGCATCTACCCTGGTACAGCAAGTCTATCATACTTCAACCCAAAAATGAAGGGGCAGCAGCAGCATAAACTTTGCCACCAAACTAGAGACAATCTGAAGATAGCTCTGGAGGAAACAGACCTTTTAAAAACTGTTTTTTGGAACTGCCTGCACAGCTAGCTCAGCCACAACCTGCTCCTTATACTTTCCAAGACAAGATCCTCCACATCCCCCAAGTCAACCAATGTCATTCAGTGTCATCCCACCCCAAAGGCTGCAGCTTCTACAGAAGTGCTATCGTTATACGCAGTGGACTGACAGCAGCAAACTTACAAGTAGATAAACAGTCCACTCTCAAGCCAATCTAAACTAGGAGGGGAAAAATCTCATTTGAGTATGCAAGAGAAACAGGACCAGGCTTAAGAGTCTTGAAAATCGCAAAGCACCCTAACAATTGGCACTAAATGATCCTGGGGTGCAGGATCATTGGTAAGATCAAGTTATGAAGGTGGCCTGAAATGGCCCCTTGTCCAAGGTGGGCTGAGGGGAGGGGTGGATAGCACAGGGCACTCGCACCTCTTAGAAAAGACATCTGCATTGCAGGGGTGGTGAAAAGTCATCCCGAATGAAACACAATACTGAGCGTTCACATTTCAGGCATTATTATCACCAACACGAAGGGGAAAGTCTGGAGTTTGATTTCAGTTTATTCACCTTAATGATATCCCTTAAAGTTTTCTGCTCAGGTTACATCGTTCCAAGAAAAAATTTAAAAAAAAAAAAAAGAAAAAAAAAGAAAGAACTTTCCGCCCATCTGAAGGAAAGCCCACTCTAGAGATCCACTCATCTAAACCATGTTTGGCATAGCTCACCCAATCTGACCTCCACAGAGTGCAGGCTGGGCACGTTCAGGAATTGCCACCCATCAAAGAAACCAACACCACAAACTGGGGCTGGGAAACGTTGGCTTTCCAGCACAGGAAATGCAGTGCTGAGTCCTGGGATTTTTTGGGGGAAAAAATAGCTGTGCAAGAAAAGCCACCCAACCAACTCTTGCTGCAAGGCTGATGCAGCCAAAAATAAAATGTCTACTGTCAAGAGATATTGAGTTATGTTTTTCAGATTAAGAACATCGAAGCATTCTCCAATTTCAGATCCCTCATTTTGGTAATGGGAAGCAGTCAAAATATTCAGCTTTATCATCTATGAGTCAGCCCCTAACAGATACTGCACTGCTTGCAGAGAAGTGGGGAGCGCTGTGCTGGACATGCCCCCAACTCCATTTTAAACCCCCCTTGCTCCTAGCACAGCTCACCTAATGTCCCTGGGCAGCATCTTCTGGGCACAAGGACTGCTCAACTCACACCATCACCGACACACGCACAAATCCACCCGCTCAGCTCAACTGCCTCACACACCCAAAAGCCCGATGTCCTCAGAGAAAGGTAGCCCTTGCAGGACTACTACAGTCTGGGGACAAATCTCTCTGGAGGACAGAAGCAGGGTTGAAACTAAGCGAAAAATCCCTAGGCTTGCAGCAAACCAGATGGCTACTAAAATTAGCAGCACGGAAGTAAGAGAGGTAACAGCAAGAATGCAGAGCCTGAGCTTGGAATGGAGACTGCAGTTATGAAGGAAGGAGCATCACCAAGCCCAGGGTGCAAGGAGGTAGCACTATGGCCATTAATCCAAATTTTGTTCTTAATCCTAAGATTTGAGAAATGCCTATTCAGCCACACCAGCTGCAATTAGGAATAGGCATGCAAAGCCTAAACTGTTGGGTTAAGGCTCCCTTTAGAGAGAAGGGAAATGAAAGCAGCTCCAACTCCCTTATTCCTTTTTTTTTTTTTCTCAAGAAATACGAAGCACAGATGAAGCTGCTACTCGGGCCACAAACTCTTGGGCTACACTGGGATGCTAACAGGGTGCTTGGGCAACCTGCCCTGGTTAAAGAAAGGAGAAGCCACACCAGAAGAAATTATAAACTGATTTGGGGCAGAAACACACAGATGAAAAGGTTAAGAATGAAATGGCAGAACAGGAAAGAAAGGGGAAATAATGCATATTAAAAAAATAAAGAAATATGCCACAGGCATAAAACCCAAACACAAAGTGGAACAGAAAAAGAGAAGTAGAGGAAAACTAGAAAGAAGAAGCAAAATTAGAGCTAAACAGGCAATGAGATGTTTTCACATACATGTTTGTATATATGTAAGAATACACAGAACAGCTACTGGCATATGGATATATACATACAAGTAGAAAGACTGTGCCATGCTTTATCTACGCTGTACTGAATGAAGCAGAGTTCACCACAGGGTGCTGGCTCCAACAGGTTATCACAATCTTCACCTGCATGAGGATGCTTTCTGTACACTTCTTGTACTGAGGTGGCTCCCACACTTTCTCCTATTCAGAGCTAGAACAACACAGCAGTCAAGCAAGAAAATTCATGCCATGGCAGCAGACTTGTGGCCATCACATCTCTATTGTGTACAGAGAGCCACAGATCCCCAGAGAAGTATCAGTTTTATTAGTTATTGGCATTACATACAGCATCACCAAGAGCAGTAGACATGAAATGTGTCTGTGCTGGATATTATATAAAAATAGAACAGAAAGGTCAGTCTCTGCCACACAGACAAAATGACCTAGGGTTAAAACAGGATATAGATAGAAAGTACAAGCAAATAACACAAGCTGACCAGACTGGAGCAAAACACGTGCCAAAGGAGATACTATCATCACACTGTACATAACAATCATGGACAGGCACATCTAACAATCTAGTTTCAGACAGGAAACCGGGAAGAGGTTAAGTGCAAAAGAGCACAAGCAAAGATCCATCCATTCCCTGTTCTCTGAAATCCCACTTAAACCACTAACGGAGATTGTATAAAGATCCTCCATTACTAAAACAACCAGCATCAAGTAGTAACCTACACCAGAGAGCAGCACCGTGGAGAAGGACTTAAGAGTCCTAGTGGACAACAAGTTATCCATGGGACTGCAATGTGCCCTTGTGGCCAAGAAGGTATCTTGGGGTGCATTAAGAGAGTGTATCCAGCAGATCAAGGGAGGTTCTCCTCTTCCTCCACTCTGCCCTAGTGAGACCTCACCTGGAATACTGCATTCAGTTCTTGAGCTCCTCAGTTCAAGAGGCACAGGAATCTACTTAAGAGAGTCCAATAGAGGGCTACGAGGATGATTAAGGGACTGGAGCACTGGCTTATGAGGAAAGGCTGAGAGACCTGAGGCTTTTTAGTCTGGAGAAGACTGAGAGGGGATTTAATAAATGTTTATAAATATCTGAGGGCTGGGTGTCAAGAAGGAAGGGACAGCCTCTTCTTGCTTGTGTCCTGTCACAGGACAAGGGGCAATGGATATAAATTCCAGCATGGGAAGTTCCACCTCAACACATAAGGGTCATGGAGCACTGGAACAGCCTCCTCAGAGAGGTTGTGGAGTCTCCTTTTCTGGTGACTTCCGAGACCCATCTGGATGTGTTCCTGTGCAACCTGCACTAGATTATGGTCCTGCTGTAGCACAGGGCTTGGACTCAATGATCTCTGGAGGTCCCTTCCAACCCCTAACATACAGTGAACTACCACATCCATCAAACCATACAGAGAAAAACCCCCTAACTAATGTGGTCATAATGTCCATAACGATCTTAATGTCACAATTCTCCTTCTGACTACTGGTTTGTTTAAATATCATATCTTAGGACACAGAAAGGGACAGGGATCAAGAATCACACATGAATTAATTTAGAATCCATAAGCCCATCCATAGGGTAAAAAAATCGGTGACATAATTTTAAAATAATTTAATATTTAACATATCTGAGAGATAAAATAGCTTGCTTTAACCCTAACCCAAACCTCATGTTTCTGATGCATCTCATTGCCCATGCCCATGGATAATGAATTTTTGATCTCCACGATATTGGACCAAATCCCCCATTTCTGCTGCAATCCATGTCCCAAACCCATTCACAATGGAATTTTGGTCTCCACCATGGTCCACTTTGACCCAAACTTCCCATTTCCACTAAATATCATTGACCATGCCCATGGATGATACAATAGGACAGGGTGCTACAAACTAGCCTTGTGTCTGCAGAAAATTTCTAGTAATTACTCTCAATTTGAAAGGAGTGAAGAGAGGAAACGGAGGGCAGAGTTAGTGATGCCTGGGCACTTATCTCAGTCTCACTATTTCCTAACCTTTTTATGTTCTGAGAAGGCTCAAATCACTTCAGGTAACTGGAATTACAGTCAAATGTATTTTCCTCAATGCCCAGTTTAAACATTGCACTCATCACCAGATTATCTTCTGGGTGAATTAACATCTGATACATGTTCTTTCTCCTCTTTCCTCCAACTCTGCAGTGGAGGGTCTTGTTTTGCTTGTGTGTTCCTTAATTGTCTTTAAACATTATAGAAAACACTGCTATATATTTACAAAAAGGACCTTCAGTTGAACATACCTTGCACTTGGAGCAGAATGTGATGGCTTTTCCCATGGTTCTTATCTCCTGGGGTTGCCCAGTCCATGTGAAACTGGGCCCTTGGAAAGCAGCTTCATTTCCTTGCAGAAAATTCTTATGGTCTTTGGCACAAAGCTTTAAGGAGTCTTTCTGCTACCTGAGGCAATATAGGGAGCACCCTAAAAGAAGAACAACAGACCTCAAAAATTTATCAGCATTTTCAACAGAAGCCAGTGTAGAAAAGACACTGCAAGCTGCCCACACAGTGGTGATGAGCTGAAACTTCCTGGACTGGGTGGAGCATCCTTCACTTACAGGCTCCCATACACAGGTATGTCATTGCCATCATCAATATGCAATGAATGCCAAGGCCAAGACCAGGACTTTTCCCAGGAAAATGGGGCTGGATCCCCTAATGAACCAGAGACTACAGAAACACCAGAAGAGTTAGGGAAGAGCTTATCGCCAGAAGAAATTCAAGAGTGCTCCTAACACACCAACTCAGCTCACCAGCTGTGGACAAGTACCATCAGACAACAGAGCCTGCATGGCACTGGCAGAATCTCCAACCCCTTCTTCATGCTCTTCTGCATTGCTGAAGCTCAGAGAAATGTTGCTCACCAAAGAGCAGCACCCTGGCAGCAGCTGGGTGCAAAAATGTTTAAAAAAGCTACAGATCATCTTCATGTCATGGTCACCTGAGCCTCAGCTGCTTGGCCAAATCACCTGGCAGTTTGGGGCTCCAAGTGCAAAGACTGGTGGAAGGAGATGGGAGGAAGACAAGGACATCAGGTATCAAGCATAACATACAGGTGATATCACCAGGCAATCTCAACAGGCTACAGCCTGCCTCAAAGATAGTTATATCCAAGTTACCACTTTGTAACCTGTTAATTGTACTTGATACACTTATTAAAAGTGAAATGATAAAACCACTGCAAACTTCCCCTTTTCCTCCTCCATATGAAGAATAGCCATCAATGGTGCTATGGAAGATGGAAAACATTTACCTGTCATACTAAGCTAGGAGCAAAGGAAGGCCTTATTTCCAAACCTTCCACTTGCACTTACAACATACCCACTCGGTGAGAAGTTTCCAAAAGCTTTTGTTGCATCTGCGTCACTTGCAGCCACCAGATCCCTCCCTCAAAGTCACCATTGCCGTTTCCAACCATGCCAAGCAAAAGTGCAGAACCTCAAACATTTCTCTGAGAATCCACCTGACATGAGGGCTCTACTGTCCTACACTGTGAACAACCATACAAAAGGCAGTGTCTGTCCTAATGTGTTTACAGATGAAAGAGGCAAGCAGAAGCATAGAAGGAGATGGAGAAAATGGATTCATGACGTTAGAGCTTCCCAAATCCTACCCACAGTCAAACACTGGGAACTCCAGCATCTCTCCAAGCCACATGTAACGAGCAGGACTGGTGCGGTTTAATACTAACTACCCAATATAAGGAAAACATTTCAAAATTAAATTCTCACTGCTTCAGCATCCTAAAACTGCAAAAAGCAGCATCTTCCCTCCTGTCTGAACCTGCTCATCTTAATCTCATTTGATTACTCCTCTTGTGCATTCATGAAAGCTAGGCCTCCTTCCATCTTGGTCCACAAACAGACTTGAATCTCAGCATTTCAGGGTTTTTTTCAGTTACCACAGATACAGGGAAGTGCTAATGGGAAGAACCTTCTGGAGTCTGCAGTTCAACCCCCCAGCTCATAAACAAGGCCAACTGTAACATCAAACATGCATACCTTTTTGTCAGTATTTAATCTAATAGCAGCCTTTTTGACATTGAAGAAGAATTTAAAACTTTGCTTGCCTGCAAAAGCAAATTGAGACAAACCAGAGACAGATGTGAGACACTTGTAAATCAAATAATCAGCAATTCACATGGCAAACATGAGCATCTAAACCCCTTGAGCAGCAGTTCAGTTGTCTGTGCCACAGCACAAAGCTCTTGGCCTTTACTTCCCCCCAATGATCATTTCTTACTCTTATTAAGGGAAAGAAAACCAACTAGCCCATTATTATTTAAATAGGCCTGGAAACATTACTATTTCCAAAAGGACATATGGTAGCTTTTTGCTCTGCATGCTAAATTACAGGTCACAGCACTGATAAATGTAACTACCTATTTGCAACACATCTAGAGACTACCATAGCATGGCTACATTAATATATAAACTTTATGTCTCCAACACAGCTAACAGAATAATAATGGTAGTGATAATGATTATGATTATGATAATAGTAACAGTAATAGCAATAATAATAGTTACCAAACTTTAATATTACCAGCGAGATCCACACTAAACCTTTTTCCATGCACAGATGTAATGTAAAGGATTCAAGCGCTGCCTGGGCTTTGGCCATTACTCCACATCCCACATGCTCAGGTATGAGCCCACTGCTGCTGCTTCTACCATGCAAACCATCATTATGTAAGTCAGCATTGCACCACAGTCAGGGACAGCAAAACCTGATCTGACACCAAGTTGCAAGAACATAGCATCTGGCTGAAAGCTGGTCAGGAAAATCCACCTTTCCTAAACCTACAAAGACAGTAATACTCCACTCCCTGGCACCACTCATCCCTGCACAGCCTGCAAGCCCCTTTCACTTGGACATTCAGGGCTCACTCCTTACCTGAGTAAGGAACTACATAAGGCAATGCAATGCATTGCACTTTGGATGAGATTTTGCTCAACTGATGTTTTCAAGAAGATATAATTGCAATATCACCAATTCTAGGCCTCAAAATACAAAGCATTAAACAAGAATCACAGATCATTGCTTTTTATGTGAAAAAACACGATTTCTAAATTGGATATTTTTTTCTCCTTTCTAAGTTACTGGCAATAGCTCCCCAACCCCAGCTGACATTTATGCAGGACCTCACAGGCTGCTGCCATTGCATCAACAATTAAAAGACCCAAAGTTTTAGTTCTCCTGGCTAGGAGGAGGGAAAAAAAAAAAAAAAAAGAAAAGACAAAAAGGAAAAAAAACCCCAAACAAGGTAAGCAAACTCTTAAATCTAGCTCTCGGGACTTTAGAAAAGGCACTAAATGTCCCAAGACCAAAGGCAAGTAGTAATAAGCGGGTAGCAGAAAATCTGCCCCATATCTGCATCCGGTTGACTTTAAACCTGTAGAGTTGGCTGCCTTTGTGAAAATCCCTTGATGCAAAAGAGCTTTCAGCACTATTAATATGATGACTTCTACCAGCGCAAGGAATCAGGACGATGCACCCACACCAAAGACACTACCAGCACGACATAGCCCTTAAGCAGCTCAACTTCATTGGTAGGGCTGCAGACCACAAATCCAGTCAGCAGTTATCCAAGAAGTAGGACGGCACAGAGAGGGAATTTGCAGAGAGGCAAGAAGTGGACTGGATGATACCGGTTAGACAAAAGGAAGACAACAGGGGGTGGTTAGGATTGGACCAGAGTTTTCCCCATTAAAATCCCTGCACTGCTTCAGAGCCTGGGAACTCTCAGTACAATCCACACTGTGCTGAGGGCCTCCACAAGCTGCTTAATAAACTGTGTGATGGGACATGGTCTTACCTCTCCCACCTAACTCAGCTCTCCACATGCCACTAAAGAAGCAGCCTACAGCTCTGGGCACTGCACTTGTGGCAGGGACGTCCTCTCACCAAACAAGTAGCTTATTAGGGCTACCTTTAGATTCTCTGCCACTCATTCCTATCCCTAGGAGGAGCTGGGTCCTATGCCTGGACAAGCCCCCTGCTTGTAGGTGAGATCCTCAGTGACCTCATCCTAACCACTCATGAAGCCCTTAAAGTCCTGAAGCTCTTAGCCATGCACACATTTGGCACTGGGTATTCCTTATCAAGGCACGCAAAAGAGATGACAAAATGCTGTCTTCCAAAACATCACATGTCAATGACACTGCTGTGCAACAACACTCTCCCATGCAAATGCACAGTCTTCCCAGGCCTTTAGGCTGCTGTTTCTCTTCAGAGTGCTTCACATGGCCCCACCTCAGCTCAGCACTCTCCTCAAAAGCATGTATTGGCTCCCAATGCCCACACAACCCAACCCCACAATGGGGGTGGCACAGTCATCTCCTTTCTCTCATCAAGGGACTTTCTAATGAGCTGACTTGCAGGAACCTATTCCATAATTTTTATACAAAACTTCTACTGCTTTTCCCAACTTCAGTATTATGTGAAAAAATGACAGAGAGCGAGAAACTGCCCCTGCTCTTGGCAATCTGTTCCAGTGGCTGGCCATCCTTGCCACCAAAGACCTGTGCCATAACTTCAAATTCTAATTATCTACCAGTCACTTGTTCTAGTTTCACTTGTCACTGCTGCACTGGAGAGCCCTTTGCTGCCCTATGTACTGTATCAGCAGCAGTCCCTGGAGGTGATGGGGGATGAAACCATATATAGCAGTGAAAATGTGACAGGCATCAGAGTGGGTGGGACAAACCTCTCTGGAAACCCTGGGTGATACTCTGTCAACTGCTGATCTGCAGGATACAGCTCCATGTTGATATTCGCAGTCATACTTTGAATCCACATAAAGAATGACACCAGCCAGAGATGTATTAACAGACATTTTGATCATACAGATCTGGATGCTTGCAGACCATCCAGAGCACTCTGTATGCCCAGATAGTCCATGTTCGTGTTACCCTGCAGACTGCTGTCTTCAACTGAGCAGAGCAGATGCACTCGGTAACCATGTCACTGCTTCTCATTTGGCTCCCTTAGAGCGAGGAAAAAGCACCACCAGGAAGCCCTGTCCTAAACGACCTCCAGCACTTGTCAGAGATAGAACTGAGGAAAGACTCACTGTTTTACTGCAAAACTGCTAACTCCAAAAAAAGCTGTCCTCCACTGAACTGCACCAATAACACAACCAAATGCTAGGCACTGCATCTCCAGGTATAAATAAACCATGTGCAAACGTACGGTGGTGTTGCTTGCCAGGGCACTAAGCATTCTGCTTCATAAGAAGGCAGACCGGTTCAGGAGCAGACGCAGCTGTGACACGGGAAAATGTGCCCCGTCGCTGTGCTTATGGGTCCAAGAGGCAGATTATTGTCTTCATTCTCTCCTCACCCTTCATAAATCTCACGAAGGTACCTGCAGGTATGTTCAGTACTAAAACTATCAGCCAGCAAGAAGACAGAAAAATAACACAACGTGCTTCAGAATATGAGCTCTATCACCTCGCTGCAAACAAGCAAAAGCTTCCTGACCAGGTATGCGTTTTCCTCTCCAATAGCTGTTTACAGCTCTGCACTCTGCCGGGTTCACAAAGCAGGACCTCAGACCATGCTGCTGTGAGAGATCAAGGAGATGTGCCCATCACCTCCATCCCTCTAGCAGTAATGCACCGTGAAGACAAGCCCTGAGGTTCTGATAATACACTTGCATCACTTAACTGCTTCATGCTGCAGTGCACTGCACCACGGGTACCTGACATTACCCTGCACTAAATTCATGTACTGGGAGCCGAAAACAAACCCCTAGTATCCGTGCAAGCAACAGAAACACCTCCCAGGTCACAATAAACAGCATTTCCCCTTCCTGTAGCCTGCAAGCACTACTGTCTGCATAAACCAATGGGCAGAAAAAAATTATTCAATTTTTATATACATATTTGTAAGCTCTACCTTGCAATTCACAGTACAGCTGCACCAGCATAACTGCATTAAAAGTCTGAAGAAAGAGGCCTGTAGAAATGTACTGCAATAACCAACTGAATATTTTCAGCCAGAAGTGACAAATGAACACAAGACACAGCAGTATCTTAAAAGTATATAGATATACTTTTCTTGCTGTTTTTTGCATAGCCTTGCTCTACAACACTGGCACCACAGGTCAACCCCCTTGCCAGTAATTCCATATATAAAAGTTAAATATATACAGCCAGGAAGCATAAGCTATCCGTGTAAAGCATTTCAATTAAAACTAGGAAGATACAGTTTGAATCCTGCAAAGAATTAAATATAAGTGCTAATCTTAGGAGATGAAGTCCTTAATTAAACCCAAATCTATGCTTTGGTTTGGCAGAGGCACAGGTAAAGAACTGCAGAGCTGCATGAACACGCTGTGCTGTCAGGAGACAGAACTCACCATCATCTCTGAAAGCTGTTAGCTCCCACCAAGGTTGTATTCTAAGCATGCATGGTCACCTAGGGAGCCAATATTCCGTTTTCCAAACCAATTCAAACACACAATTTGTTTCTGCAACAGATGGACCTTTCAACGGCGGCAGGCCTACCTAAGCCCTTCTTGATTTTCACTATTGCAGAACCTCTCTGATGTTGCATAGACATCAGCATACAGATACCGAGGATGCAAAATCCTTCAGGCCTCGCCATCCCTGCATAGTCAGACCAATACAGTCGCTCTCCCAAGGATGCCAAATGCATAGCAGTACAGTGTATTTTAGTCCTAACAGGCATAGAGGCATTCTCATTGGCCGACAAGCTGCGCTTGTACAACTATTACCTTAATATAACTTAGTATACACAAAGGCACTGTGAGATTGATCAGAATGGTAGCAATACTAAGCAAGCTGTAAGCCACGACTTAATGCGAAGAGAGACAGAAGATAGGAAAAAAAGTATAAAGTTATGAGGTAGTTTAGTTTACTAGAATGATGCAAAGCATGTGTAAGATCACCTGAAACTCCTTGGGGTGTGAACTAGCCTTTATCAGAGACATGCAGCACCTAGCACACAGGAGCATCTGACTGGTCCACGTACTTGGAGAACATACATATTTATTAAACAATCTTAAAAATCACAACAGAAAGGAAACTGGATGCTCATGAAACACAACTACCAGTTGGTATCCTTATTTCTTACAGCGATGTTAACATTCCAGTGCTAGATTTTTTAATATCCTTGTGTTTAAACAACAGCATATATAAGTGCTTTTATGATAATCCAGACCAGCTGGCAGAAACGGACATTAGTGAGACTGTACTTCTGCACAACGAATAAATACTTCAGTTTCATACAGCCAGAACACGTGCGTAGTGTATTGTGCTCTTTGCATTTAGCAGTGGCTGCTATATTCTAAGACACCCCCAGAAAAGCTCTTTTGTTCCAAATCAGTGGCTTAAATGATGCATATTATCATATTAGCAAAGAGGAACTAGCATGGGGTTCACGACTCACTGTGTCTGACCAGATATATGGACAGGTAAACATGTCTGAACTTGTCAACATGAAGAGGATTAAAAAGATCCCAGTGAAGGCCTCCAAGCATCTTTCAGGTACAATTATCAGTTCTGCTGGGATTTCTTCACATATTTTAAGATGCTGCAACCAACAGTTTAAGAGATGAAGATGGAAGTCCTAAAGCACTCTGTCAATGAAAACATTTCGACATTATTTACATACAAAAAGAGAATGTGACCTGTTAAAGTTGGACTTGGAAAATTAACTGCTTTTTAAGGAAAAGACGGCCTAAAACACCCTGTGTAAAAACGATCTTCAGGGCCTCCAAAGAATCTTCCCCTTTATCCCTCAGGCCCTCCTCGTGCTGCCCAGCTCGACATTCACTGCCGTGCTAAAGCGGCCCGGGCAGCGCACAGCTCCGCGGACCCTCACAGGCCGCAGCAGGCAGCTGCCGGTCGGCCCCGCAAGCGGCCCTGCACCCTGGCCAGCGCACAGCGCGCATCTTCCGCGCAGTCCAGACAGCGCAAACAACCACAACTGCCCCGAGCCACGGGGACCTCACCACCAACTCCCCGCCCCCACTTTCTTCCCAGGCCAGAAGAGCAGCGAGTGGTACCCCGTGTACCCCGCTCCGGCTGCCTCGGATCCGGGGAAGCCACCGAGGCAGGCGGGGCCGGGGGCTGACAGGGGGATGGGCACCGCATCCATCCATGTCACTTCGGAGCGCAGCTAGGACCCCAAACATCGCTGGCCCTTATCGCGGCCATTTATTGACGTTGGAAGGCATCCCGAGCCCTTCGCCTCCCCATCCGCAGGCATTTCGGCTTGCAATTGCTATTTTTAACCACCGGTGACCCAGCGCTTTAAAAAAATAACTAAATAAACTGAAATGCAACCCCCCCTTCCCCCATCTGTGCCAGACCCCGCGCCTAAACGGGGAACTCTGCCGCGACCTGCAAGCCCCGCCGGGAAGATACAAAAAGTAAAGGAATGGGATGAAGGAAAAAAAAATAAAATACAAAAAAGGAGTACATAAATAACACACACACACCCCAAAACATGCAAACAATCTCCCCTCATCCCACCGATGCTAATTGCAGCCCCGGTACTCACCGGGAAACGGGCCGGCAGGGCAGAGGCCGGAGCTGAAGCCAGCCCGGGCGGCGCAGAGCAGCGCGGAGCGGTGCGGGCCCCGCTGCCCATGTGCTCGCCGGAGCACGCGCTCGCCTCAATGGAACGTTGTGCTGGCGAGCGACTGTGACGTCACCGCCCCCCGCTGCCGCCGCCGCTGGCCGCAGCCCGGGGCAGCGCGCAGCGCCCGCCCCCGCTCCCCTGCCCCGCGGAGCCGACCCCAGCCTCACACTGTCCCCCCCGTAAGCATCCCCCTCCTGGCATTACCTCGGGCCTCAGCGAGCCCCGACATATTATAGTGTTAAATATTTTTAAATAATAATAAAAAATAAAGCCCGCGGCGCCGCTCCGCAGGTGCGCTGAAGAGCGCAGCCCGCACGGGGAGAGGTGCGTGTCCCCGTCCCGTGCGGGATGGCTCGCTCGGGCCGGCACCCATCGCGCAGGAACGGCATCGGCTTCAGCCTCAACGAATGGGAAGTGCGGGAGTCCTCAATGCTGGTCTGCTGCTACTGCTGCTAACTGTAAGAGATGGCTCCGATCCCATCTCGCCTGAACGCCACAAGTTTGCTAATAGAAATCACGGATTTAAAAAAACTATCCCGTCCTCCCCGAGTTTAAGAGCTGAAATGTCATGGATCTCTCAATAATCACAGAAGGAGAGGATACAAGCATCTCACAATTAGAAAGAAGAAACTAGCTTCCTAGTCCCTTAAGTACTGAAGAAAAAAAACAACTTCAAAGATACAGACCAAGCTGCACACAAGTGAAACAGCGGAATAGAAGCAAATCTCCAGCATATGGACAGAACAATTTTTCTTTTCTTTTTTTTTTTTTTTAAACAAATTCTGGGCAGGAACTGAAATGCAGCAGAAGCTTCAATGCCACATGGGTTTTTTTCCCGATACAATTCTTGCCTTTGTCCAGAAGGGAACCTAAAATACTGACATGCCGGTAGCTTTGCTACAACATGGGAGCTGAGACGAGTCGTTTCCTGCGGTGTGTACAACCGGAATGCCTTTACCGCTGGACTGGGGTGTGGTGCCAAGTCTGGGAGTCGCCACTGCCACGTGAGGCTAGTCATCCTCCACACAGAGTAAGCCTCTATCCAGCACAGTGACATTTTCATGTGGATATCACATGTTCTTTCATTTGATTAGTAAATGCACTCCAAACTCCCTTGCAATGCTTTGAACATTGCGATAAAAAGCAGATCTGCAAGAACAACTCTGTCATTACAGGAGAAGAAAATGCTAGTGCAAGGATACAAAATTACGGTCTCAAACGTGGCTTTTTCCCAACTGTGATTGTGTGGTGCTGCAGATACAAGGCTGCGTTGGGCAAGGAAGCTTTGCATGCCCGCTGCGAGAGAGACAAGAGAGGTCCTGATCAAGCGGATTGAAGATCTTTGTGACAGACTCTTCAGCAATCCGCTGCAGCAGAAGAGGGGTGGAGGAGATTGCTCTGGGCCATACTCCATACTGGGTGGAGACCAAGTCCTAAATAAATGACCTCCTGAGGTCAGTGAACTTGGGAGAAAGACCAAAATCTACAGTTACTCATAAGACCAAGGGATCACTTTGTTAGCTGAAAAGAGCCCAAGTGCTGGAGCAGCCTGACAAGCTTTATTCTCCAAAACCATTCCCACTCCAGAATTTGAGAGAAGTAGTGGTACAAAGCTATTAATGTGGCTTCATATGGGCATTACCGTTAAATAGGGCCCTGATGGCTCATTCACAGCTCCTGGCTGCCAGAGCAGGAGAGAAATATGTGTCAAGCAGCCCTGCGAATTGAGTTTTCATTGCTTTCTCCCTGGGACTCACTCTCCTCCTTGTCAAGAAGCACACACAATCTGCTGTTAAACATCAACTCAAATTAATACTCTTTACAGCAGTGCCACAAACTTGCCTGTGTGTCATCACACACAGCCTTGAGGAAAGATAGGTATCTCCATGTACAACTCCCAGCATGACAAAGCCAGGAAAACATCATGAAAAGAGAGTCAAAGCATTTGCCTATCTGTTTAAATACAGGGAATTTGGATTACAGTCACAGGAGCTTATCCAAATCTGGCTTCAGAGACCTCTGCAACCTATGGCAGAAGGACGTGCTGCTCAAATGCACCACAAGGCAGCCCCCAAAGTTTGGAAATCAGGCCTCAGACCTCTAAAAATGCATAAACCACTGTTCTTACCATGCCCCTTTCTGGGGAGGCTGGTGAAAAGTGGCAGCTGACCACCAAACCTTTCCTCCATCAATGGTGCAGCTGGAGCCTCAGCAGTCAGGAGAAGGACCCACCATTTCCATCATACCTAGAGTCATTACAGGAGGTAACAAAAAGACCCTCTTTCCACAGGCATATCTTGTGTTTATATTATTCAGGCACACGGTCTTCCTAGTGCTTGTACTCTAAAAATCACTTAGTACTGTTGACCTGAATATATTCAGTCCACATCAACACTTCAGTATAATAATCTTTACAATAGCTTTTACGCAAGGCAATTGCATTGCTCTGAGTTCACCTCTTCAAGTTATACACAGCAAAGTCAAGGTCAAATGACTCAGCATGCTCTTTCAAGGCCAAAAGAAGTTCTGAAGCAAAGATCAAGGGTCAGGTTGCAACAAGGCTGTGCCAGCTGAAGACTTCTGCTGTTGCTTCTCTGTCTATAACACCTAACAGCTTTGCCGTCTGCAGGGATCACATCAGTACTTCTTACTCTATGTCAGGCAAAACTGGCCAAGTTAGGTGGAGCACCAGTGAAGATAGCAAGAGCTGTGACATATTCCTTGCAGTTAGCCCTAGGAGCTGGCAGCCTCCAGCTGGTGACCACAGGCAGATGGAAGTGATGTGTTCTCAGCCAGGGCAGGTGGGTGCAGCAAAGGCTGGGACATGCAACTACCACCCCACCCCCAGCTCCCAGCAAGGGTCATGGAAAGACACAGGGAAAAAAACAGCTGAGAATGTGTAACCATAGCAGTAATTATACCTTCCCTTGTGCAGGAATTAAATTTGTTCCAGGTTAATGCTGGAAGTGTCCAGAAAAACCTACGTAACATCAGACGCTCAGAAGACAAGTCTGGGTCATTGCTTCCTCTCCTCTCCTAATAGAATATCTTTACATTAGCCACCCCATAAAGGCATCAAGTTGAGCATCAGTGTCTTGTCCTCACTTCACCTTCTTTGAAATTATCTTGGAACTTTTCTTCTCTGAAGGTTAGAAACCACCTAATTTCCATCTCAAATGTATTCAAGTTAATGTACACCCATTTGTTCTGGAGCAGGTGTTATGATTTGACACAACCAGCTCTTCTCATGCTTACACATACCTCCCTGCTGTATTTACCAATATAAAGTTCATTCTGTAGTAACATCATAATATAAGGCAATGGTGCGTATCAAATTTATTTCTACTTCCCAGTCTTTTAAATATAGGCACCTGCATTAATCCAAAGAAAATTAATTCTTGTCCTCAAACTGTCATCCATCTCTAGGCGATGGTGATTCACCTGCAATTTTGGTGGGGAAAAATGTTAAATGTAAGATGCAGAATTGAGAGGAGAAAGTGTTAGAGTGGTACAGTGGCAACTCAAGTCTATAAGAAATATCCCTGTCTAGAGTTGTGGGAGCAGATAACATCATCATTATTGCCAGTTCCTCTCCCCAGAATATATGTCATTTACTCTCAATATAAATATGTCACTAGATTTCCACCTGCCCATTTCTTCACACAGATTATCCCTAACCATAGGCTGGTGACTCTGTGGATGGCATAGGGAGAGATAATGGGTAAAGCAAACACAGATGACCCATTTTGTGACACAGCTATGTTAATGAAAGCTAGGCTCAATTTTGCTAGGACACCAAAGTTGCATGATGCATCTTTCTCTGCAAGACTACAAGGAAGATGTTTGACAAATAATTGGGAGTGTGTTCCAAGGAATAGGAGATTTCTCAAAGCTCTGGATCCAGGGTAGCTTATCTGTGACTCCGGAGCAGAGAAAAGGATATGACAGATTGATGTGAAGCACTGATGGGCCAATTACAAGAATATCTGTGACTCGGGTATGCCATATATTCCCCAAATTTGTGGAATAAAGGTGGGGGGGTGGGGGGAAGCAATATAATATTTTAAAGTGATGCCTTTCTGAATGTGCAGACAAACTGAACTAACAGGGAAGAAAGGTGCAAAAACTCCATTTGATATTATGGAGAGCATTTAAGATGAGTATCTTGAATGTGATCTAACAAATAAGCAAGCCATGGAATAAAGTCTACATTAGTAAATTTGTGTTGGACTGATGGGATGGAAAGTAGATCCAGAGATAAGCATACTTGAGTTTGGGGGAGATGTAACAAAACTGTGAGGAAAAGGTTTAACATCAGTAGTGAAAAAATAAGTATGAGCAATAGGAGAGAATTCAAGAGAGAGAGGCAGCACTATTTGGGTCCTAGCCAGCTTTCCTGAAGAAGCTCCTGAGAAATGGACTGACCAAGTCCTTGGGGAAAGAAAGTCAAGTTTCTTTGGTTTGTGTGAGAGGCAAAAGATCATGACAGAAGCTGCAAGCCTAGGAGAGGAAGTAGAAAGTCGTGCGGTCAGAAGGGATAGAAAACCCAGAACATGAAGCCAGAGAGGTAAAAGTCATAGGTCTGGTCACAGGACAAGCCCACTGAAGCTGATACAATAGCATTAGGGTCATGTCCCACAATGAATATGGTTCACCAGGAGATGCTCAGCTTGAGATATGACTGGAGGTACCCAGCTATGGGCATGTGGAGATCTGGGACACATTAATTTGGGTTCCTTGGACCTTGTGAAGAGAGGAGGAGACCAGGAGATCCCTGAGCACCCAGCAGTGCTTATGTGAGGACTGTATGTTTCAACAGCATCAGAAGACACTCAAAGAAGGTAAACCACCATCAGAGTCTGGAGAAGAGCCTTATATCCGTTTCCCTGTTTCTGAACGACTTGGCTCCTGGGAAAATAGCAGGGGCCCTCCCCTCCTTCTCAGGAGGATCCTGTTGCTAAATTGCAAAGAGAAAACTGTTTATCTTGTCGGTTATTCTTTGGCACCTGTGATTGTGTTAGGCATTATAAGCAGGTTGGACCAGCCAAGCTGGCATGCACCACTTTGGTATTCCCAGGGTCCTTCCCTTTCTGTTTACTTTTTTTTTTTTTTTTTTTTCCCTTTACGTTAATCTCTCCATCTACAGCAAATATACAACATTCATGAGAGCGATTTTCAAGCAAAGTGACACTGGCAGTCCATGAAGTGTCATGACAGGTGTGTTGACACAGGCAAGCTGTGACTTGTGCCTGGGGGCAATCAACCAATGAACAGTGGAACTCCAGCAGCACGATAGGAGCAGGGAGCAGTGTGTGAAACCAGTGTTGGACCTAACATCACTCTCCTCTCAATCCCATTTGCTGTCTATGCACTCACTTCTAAATTTTCTTCTTCCCAGGGTACTTGTTTATGGATGTGCCCTGCATTCCCCACGTGGGCTTGCATACTTGGGCAGGTTTGTGTGTGACTGCAGGGCTGGGATCTTCCTCGGAGGCAGTGTTGTGCACTTTTTAGTACAGCCAGTGATGGTGGCTCCACTTCCCACATTTCATGTAATGACCAAGCACCTCCCTAAGAAGTTGGACACCTGGTTCAACACCCTTCTTTGCATCTCTTCACTGTCCAGACAGTGGCTGCAGTGGGTGCATGGAGCTGTTTCAGCTTTTGTCATGTGCTGGTGCTGGCCCCTTTTCTTCTCATTTTGTGTGCCAGAGGTAGAAGTGTGCACTAGAGCAGGACACTGTCCTGGGATTTAGAAGCCCATTTTGTAGCCACAGCACTGCCACTCTTACACTACAAAGCACTGGATTCTTCCTGGGACGAGAATATGAATGTAGGCAAACTGATTAACAGACACTAAATAAACTGACTCCACAGGCACGGGAGAGAAGCCCTAGGGAGGGAGGGGGAAGTATCTGAGGCGAACATCTATCATAAGCTGCTCACCAGTTTAGTCCCAGAGAGTGTCTCATTTAAACCTGACCTCATGATGGACTTTCATGTAGCCGGTATCCTCACTATATCAAGAAGAGATGCAAGCAATTGCATGGTAGAGTCAAAACCTGAAATCAGAGCTTCCACAGTACTCACAATAGCAGATAAGTGCCACACTGTGCCCCTTTCACTTCTCAGGTTATGGTAAATAATTTTGTGTTTTGCCATGGAAGCAGAAGAAATGGATACAGTTTAGGAGTCATAGTGATCAATGAAGTCTCATAATGCCCTTAAGATGCATATATATATATATGTATATGTATATATGTGTGTGTGTGTGTGTGTGTATATGCTATATTCAGGTTCACAGACATGTAAACCGAGGTGCATATGTGTAAAACATCTTGCCTATGGCCATGCAGGGAGTGCACGCTGATTTCTGTTGGGTGTAACTGGTGGCACTGGAGTCCTGACTCCTCACCTCCCATTCTCAGCATCGAGCAACTGATGGGGATTGGCTAAGTGAGTAGGATAACTGCAGCTGACATCTCTACATACTAAGATTCACAACCCTCATTTGCTGTTAAACAAATCAAAAATGAAATTACACGTAAAGAGACAGGAACTACAGAGCCTAAAAAATGCAAACATGTTCTTCCCCATCAAATCTAATTAGATTTGCCAAAATCAGTGTGCATTGATCTGTGATTCAAACAGTATGCTGATAACAAATTTTCATGATAGACATGGTTATGAAGCTACTTGACTAGACTATGAATTAGCTCCCTCAGCAGAAGCTCTCAGCAGTTTTCTTAGCACATTCTTCCATGTGCAGCTTTTAATCCCCAAATCACTAGGTGACCCTAAGGTCCACCAGGCTGTCTGCTGAGCGTCCAGCAGAGAAGCAAGGCAGGTGCCATATTCATGTTAACTATCAATCTTTGCAAAATTCAGCACACCATTTTTAGCCACCCATCTAAGCAAACTGTAGTACACGCTGGAAAAAGACCTTTTCACTACTGAGCAGAGCAGCTTATTTTGTTGTCATGCTGCATAGCTTCACTTTGGCAATGGTGGGTAGAGAAAGCATGCATTGTATGAGAAGCATCACATAAACAGACTATCACTCCAGAAAATCAGCACTGCGTGGATGCTGTGTGCTGTTATTTGCCAATGTTCAGACTCTACCCTCAGGATTTAGGGATGTTTTGTCTTTTCTTTTTTTTCTTTTTTTTTAATTTGCTCTCTACTCATGACAACAAAGTCGCATTGATCAATCTAGATGATTTGTTTTACAGCCAAATAATCCCAATAGGTACCAGTGAACGGATGTGGGAAAATGAGGACAGAGCAGGTAAGTTTTAAAGAGGTCAAAGCAAATTCTTGACATGCCAGGAGATACTGAAGGACAGGATTTTCCATTTGTGCTCAGTTTCAGCTGAGTTTTGCATTCACTGACATCTGAGAGCTTCTGAAAATGCTCCTTGCCTAAGAGCCAGAGTGCATCAGAGTTTAAAGTTACCCAGAAAAAAAATACAGCAGGCAGACACTGCACTTGTATCTGTCTGTACCCTAGAACTATCTTTATTCTGCTTCAAGAGAGGGAAACTGCAGCAGTTCTTTTGCCTGATCTTTAAAAGCAATGAGTATCCCCGACCATGGTTGGAAGTAATGGAATTTGTTTAGAACTTCTGAAATTTAGAATCATAGAATCATAGAATCATAGAATGGTAAGGTTGGAAGGGACCTCAAAGATCATCTCGTTCCAACCCCCTGCCACAGGCAGGGACACCTCTCACTAGTACAGGTCACTCAAGGCCTCATCCAACCAAATTTGACATAGTCTGTGTTAAATCATGTGTAGCAACAAGACTCACCCTGGAAAGCACTAATGACCAGGATTTTGATCACTAAGCACTGCCACAGGTTGCACAAGCATGTTGCACAGTCATGATGCTGGGTAGCTTCCTCAAGGTGGACCTGCTTAAGCACTGGGGCTGAACCAGATGACCTCCAGAGATCCCTTCCAGTGTCACTCAGCCCATCTGCAAGTCTGTGGTGAAGGGCATGAAAATATCCAGCATGTCAGTTCTTTCATCATGGTCCACAGTCATCAGGAGGTAGCTCAATACAGAGAGAAATCACCAGGCATTTACTGCAGGGACCAAAAGGCACAGTGGAAATTGCTGTGCACCTCCACAGCTTAACTTGCCTCAGCATTTTCATGAGGTCATTATCAAAAAATGTACACAGTTTAACAAATCATTGTAAGCACTTCTATGCCAGTGGTATGGGATGGATTGTGAGCCAGTGGAGTGTCCCAGTGCAAGTGCTGCAAGTCTGCACTCTGACCTCTGTGCTTCTCTCATCCTGATCTGGCTGCAATGCCTTTCCTCCTCACTGGGCTCTTGCTTCTCACTAGCTGAGACACAGTCACACTGAGGCCAAGGAGAGGAGACAACATCCTGTCTATACTTAGGTTGGTGCCATTAGCTGTATGTATGGCAACAGCAAGACATTTAGGTGTGGCTAGACAAAATAAAAGGCATCAGCTGAGCTCATTTCATAAACCAAAGTGAATGGAACAACAGCACAGTATGGATTATACTTTTCAACACATTCTGTAACCTCTGGCTTCCTGCATTTTCCCATCCATGCCAGAATGGCCCACCTGAGGTGGTTCCCAGAAGAAACCCTCTAGCAGAGACAATGCAGGTCCAGAAATCAGTTAAAGCTGGAATGGTCTGTAAAGCTTTATGAAATCCTGTTTGCCCTTCAGTTTTAAATTGTATTTGACTGAACCAGTTTTAAAACTGGCTGGAGAGCCAGGATGGGCCAGCAGGATCACCTCAAGAGGCAGACAGTAGAAATTCAGCTCCTCATGCCTACCTTGATCAGAGCCATGCCCCCCTCTACTAGGGAGGGTGGAGCCCTTTGCCTGATAAAAGGCTGAGCTCAGCAGACATTAAAAGAAGGTCGTTAGCAAAGATCAAAAGGTAGGAATGGGAGATAGAGCTCCAACATTTGCAAAGTCACAAAAGCCTTCTAGTGAGAAGGAAGAGAGAGATGCTGAGATGCTAAATGAATGGGGCAATCTAAATAATGATATCAGAATTAAATTAATTAAGAGAAGATTAAAGAAAGATTGCAAAATTAAGGTTGTAACCCTGGCCATACTGGAGTTAATAAGTGTTCTGTGGTTTCTGTGGTGTATCATGAAGAGGCCAAAATTTTGCTCCCAATGCATATGAAGACAAAGAAAGGTATGAACTGCTAGCTAATTTACACAGAGCCAATTAAATTAGGGAATAAATAAGTTGTGGTGGCCTTAGAGACACAAAATCAAAACCGTGTACGGCTGGAGCATCCAGCAGGATAAATATGATTCATGACAACGTCATCACTGATCTGGATGCTATGGGGTGTTCATGGTGACTTCGTAGTGTCTGTGGTAGGATACCAGATTTGCCATAATGTCTGGCAGGACAAAACTTCCTATTCAAAGTATTTTAAACACTTTTCAACTGGCAAAGTGAGTTCATGCTGGATCAGCACTTCATAGTCTGTGGTCACAGTGTTTCTGTTCCAGGAGCCAGCACTTTTCAGTGGGGTTTCCTGTTCTTGTGAACTAACTCTCTGAGGGCCAGCAACAGGCACATCTACAGACAAACCTCATGGAAACATTAGCTGACCTTAAAACCTTCTGGCAGTCCAAACAGGAGTGCATGACATTAAGGGGAATTTTGCCACCAATTTCAAGAAAAACAGGCCTGAAAAGGGGTTACAGGGATGGGGGAACCCCCATGGACAGGCAGTGCTGAGCAGCTGCACAGACCTCTGTGGCAGCCACCTCATTGCTCAGATATTTTGCTCCAGCTGCTAAGCAAGTCACAAATACTTAGTGATAATTCTGGCCCCTGGAACTCAATTAATACTTTTGCAGTTTGTGTTTGCTGTTTTCGTTGTCACACTCAGGTCTCAGGTTTAGGGCAACGTTGAAATGAATGGGGAAGGAGTGGAATCATTTTAATTAAGCATCAAAAAATAAATTTCAAATAAAAGTAGAGATGCTGATGAATACTTTTGCCCCTGTGAAACATGGGAAAATGCTGTATTGTACCATAGGGCAGGAAGAAAGCATTTTTCAGTAAGAATCCAGTTTTACAGGGAGGGAATAATACGTTATGTAGTTGAACCACTTTCATGTCAGTTTTATTTTGTAATCACTCTGTATGATATTCATATAGCCTTTTTACATTCCCTCAAAGTGTAGGAGTCTAGGCACAATACAATACTGTTCTACTCTTTACCATAATGATGAATGGATGATACTGAGAATACGACTGAGAATATGACTTTACTTGTGCCCGAAGAAACATCTGCTTCACCTGGGATGAGAAAAAAATTGCAGATCAAATTAATATTATAAAATGGTGCAATTTATCAAAATAAGATGGCTTTTCATCTCTGACTCTATTGTGAATCACAATGTCTACAGTCAGTACATGGTGAACTACTAGAGTATGATGGATTTTTTGGTAAAATCTCTGTTTATGAAAAATATTTGGTTGATAAAAGTAAAAAAACTGAACAAACTCCCTTTTCCATCCTGTCCATCACACATAGACAATATAAAAAGTCTAATATTCAAAAGCTAGGCTGCAGCTGTTATATATAGTGATGATGTTGACTGCTGAAAACCCAGCCCAGCTGAAGGCTGGAGTATCTTGATTCAAATTCCTCAGAAAATAGTGGATCACATCTAATTTCTATCTGCAATTTGTACATGCGTGGAGCATGTATTATAGCATAATGATCACAATATTCCTTTTCACCCTTTGAATTTAGATTCAGGTTACTCCTGTATTCCTGATTTTCATATGTATCTTCTATTCCTGATTTTCATATATATCCTAAAAGTAAATTAGTTAAGTGTGAAATAGTGACAAAAAATATAGAAAACAGGAGTGGAAAAGTTGTCTCTGGTGTCTGATCCAGCATCCTCACTATATTTCCTACATTTTCACTTAGTTTTACATATTTCAACACTACCTTCCCAAAAGCATCCTAGCTGGAAAGCCTTGTTCTGGTAGCAATTATTAGAGAGCAGGCTTTCTTTCTTGGGACACACAGAACATGAATAAATCCTGTGCATTAAAGGAGTGATTGTAGTGCAGTCAAATGAAAGCCCAAAGAATTTTAGGTAACAGCATTGTCCATATCAGACTGAATAAACCTAAATAAACTACACAAATCAGACTGGATAAACATGGAAGTTGGGTATGTGAGGTCTGTCTAGCGCTAGAGCAGGAGCCCACCTGCTACTGCAGACACCACTTTTCTGTGAGAGAAAGGAGAAAGGATATTTTCATACCATTAAGAAGTAGGCAAACTCTTAATTCACATTTGCTGTATCTACACAGTTGCAGAGCTGATCCCTCATCCCCTAATTCATCCATAGCACAGCACAGTCTTGGTCACAAGCCAAAATGGGCTTTGTCAAACACTCAGCTGGGCACTAGATCAGAGGAATTACCTGCACCAAGAGGCTTTGTTTGGTTCTGCTGTCGTCAGGGAGCAGATTAATGGGAGAAAAAGGAGTGGAAAGAAGCTCTCACTCCAGCAGCTGCATCCCTATGAGCAGCCCCTTGCACACACGTGGCGCCTGGAAGAAAAATGTACTGAGAGACAAGAGTGCTGCTGGGTGACTGCAACCTGCAGCTATCCAGGGAAATGTCCAAAGAGACAGGGCTGCTGGAGCAAGGCTTTCCATTTGGTCATATACATCATTGTGATTTAGCCTGCAGAAGTTTTGAGGGTTTGCCTACTCATAGTAGCTGTATAATATAAAGCACAATTCCTGCAATTATTATATTTTTGGTCCTATTTCTGTCCTCTTTCACAGATAAATCACCACAAAGGAAGTTGATGGGACTAATTAGTTCCTAGCAGAGTTGATTTCTGTGCTTAGAACTCTTTGTTAACCAGTCAGATCAATCCATTTTTGCAGCTTATGTTTTAGTACCTCTTCATCCATAGCACTTAATCCTGTATTTATTCTTTTTTTTTTCTTTTTTTTTTTTCTGTTTTTTTCAAGCCAACTAGGAAAACAGAATTCCACATGGTTGAAACACAGAAGATTGGAATGGAAATTGCACATGGTTGCAAGACAGGTTTTGCCTTGAATGGAAATGTATTCAATACAACAGTAACCACAGCAAGATCTGCAGAGAAATATACACAAAGGGTGAGCTGAGTGACGAAATGTGATCACCGTGATACGTAATGGGGAGAACCAACCTGCCTAGTTGATTTCTCTCTGACTTGTATAGATGTAATTCTACAGTTCATATACCAAGCTGGAAGCTGGAATCAGCGCTTTTGGGAATAAGATACTTTGCCATCAAAGTCAGAGTTGCACATCTCCACTCTCAGCCAACAACTTCCCGTTTGTCTCTCATGGTTTCAAGTTTGACCATAGAGATACGCCTTGTATCTCAGGCATTAGTTGCATCTTGAAGCAAAGCTTGCTCAGTAACTACTAACCTTTAAATATCAAATCATTTTGGCAAGTGGTAGATTAAACTTTTTCATATGCACAAATATTTAGCACCAAATGTCATACTCTTTATCATCAGAAAAACTAATCCATCTAATTTCCTAGGAAGATGAAGTCTAGACACACTTAGAGACAAGCTGTTTGACCTCTGTCATATAGTCAAGAACTAGTAAACAAGGGATACTGTCACTGCTTGGCCAGTGTCTCACCCAACCCTCTCCTGGCTGGGATGTATGATTACTGCAACTCTTCCATTATGTGCATTGTTTGCTTTACTGAGTCTGTTGCCTTCAGCAAGATGCTCCAAAAGCTTGCACCTTCCCTTCACTCAATATCTCTGTAGAAGGTCAATGGCAGGATTAGGAAGGAAAGCCTTTTGGCTTCCTGCCTGTTATTCTGAATCTTTGATAACATTCTCTGTGTTGCCTGTCCCCACTGACTCTACAGCTATGCCCGAGATGAGTAAGTGACATGAAGGCAGATAAAACCTTCTGAATGTCAAACCTTTTGTACTGGAAATGAAATCTGGTTTCTGCAGCCCATCTATCTTATTTCTTTATATATTTTTTTTCTAGGCAGGTATAGGCCTTCTCTGTGTGGAATCCTCAAGGGGGAAACAGGGATTAGTTTTCAGTCGGCAGTTTGTTTTTTCTAAAGCTCCTATAGATGTCCTTTTAAAATGAAGAAACAGCAAACCCTTAAGCTAGGAAGTAAATCCTGAGTCTCTTCCCAAGTTGTCTGTGTTAGGAGCATTCAGGTTTATTTTTTAATAATTTATTGGCAGATGACTGTAGATCAATCAAAAGGAAAAAAAACCTAAAAAACCAAATAATCCTCACCTCAGTGTATTAGAAAATGGTTCATCTCTGTAGATGAAACAGTCACTTCTACCTTCTATTTTGAATAAACCGAGATTTTAACTGAAATGGTCTGGCTTATTTCCAGTTTACAGTAATTCTATTCCTCTTACCTGAAATTCTTCTCTTAATACAACTCTGATGAAATGTTTGTCATCTCTCAACTACCCAAAATGGTAGCAAAGTGCTACAGAAACAAGAGTGGTTAAGGCAGGAGCATGCAAAATGATTTCTTTATAGATGGTGATAAAATTTTCAAGAGCATCTTCCACTGGCATGAATCTGTTTCCCTGGAAGAAACATGGAATTTCCACAGGCTCTGATGGAAACATTTTCTGTATAGATATGCTGAAGTAATTTAGGTAATTAGTTGCATGAAATGACAGAATGTATACACAAAGGAAAAAAGGAAAAAAAAAACACCAACGAACAAAGAAACCTAAAAATCAATATTATTAAATAAAACCACTGTGGTTATATGACAAAGGCAATTTTATTTTTACCACAATGGTTTGTTTCTAGTTTTCTTTGATGCTGTAGTTTGCTTAATGCTTTTCTGGAAGAGAAGTAGCTTGAAATCTCCTGTGAAAGTAAAGGAGCAGAGAGATGAAGTTAGAAATGCTCCTTATATTTCAAATAGTGTTTTGGTACAGCTGTTTGGCAACCACTATAAATGCTTACTGCATTTTATTTCAAGGTTAAGAGCCTTCTTTTATAAGCTTATCTCCCGAATAGCTCCAAAGCAGCAGCAAACCCCAACTCTTTCCTATCCATGTACAATGCATTACTGAATCCAGCCCATAAACTCCTGTGGGAAATCTGTGTCTTCAGAATGTCCTAACCTCTTGCACTGATACAGAAAGTAGAAGCCACCCTCCTTTTTATTGCAGGAGCGGTTTAGTGACTAAGAAAGGTTACCCCTACACACATAGGATGTTTTAAATTTATGTTTTCTTCTTTTACTACATTATTTAGGTACTTTGCAATCCTTCAACAAAGTAAGAAATGTCATAAAAGGTCATTCCATAAAATCATACCCTTTTACAGTGGCAGTTCGTGATCTTGTTCATGATCTGGTGTGCTCTTCCAGCAGGAAAGTGGCAAGTGGAATTGATGCTCAATTAAAAGATTAGAGTAAGAAATTAAATAACTGCAAGTATCATATTCATCAAAAGGCTGAGGACCTTTGGCAGATAGAATACAAAAACAAAACTATTCTCCAAATGATTTAAGAAGCTGACTAATAAGGAGAGGTTTATTAATCATTGTAGTCTAATCTCATTTAATGGGAAGTGAGGGGGTTTTGCTAACACATGAAGCTGAGATCCAAAGGTGACATTTTTCATAGTTCATGGAGGGATCTACAGCTCTGGGTTTGTTTCAGAAGATGGGGATGCAGTTAGAAATTCTTTAACAGCTTGTTCCTGTTCCAAAGCAGTATCTAACATAGGGTGCAAGCCAAAAGGCAAATGAGTTATTCCATTTAGTAAAAGGTAAAACTTTTGTGGTATTCAGAGCTGGAAGATGTCCTGATTTGCAGTTCAGAAACAATTAAGAGTTTCATTTCACATCATTATTTTTCCTCATAAGTGAACATTTGAATCATACACTGAAAAAAAGCAACTGCAGACCATTTCTATAAGCCCTATTAGAAGCAGACAGTGCAGACAAATTGAAGAGGCCTTCATTTCCCCTGCTTTTCTAACGGTTTTCTTACTACACACCCCTCCTTCCTTTTTTCTCCAATAAACTATGTCATCAAATGAGATTTAGACTCTCATCTTTTTTGGGAAGCCCCATATGTAAAATGGTTGGAGTGGTTATGCTAGGCTTTGCAGGGCTAAAACCTTTAGCATTGATCCTGTCCCTAATCTGCTACCTGCCCCCATCCCATAGACACTCACACTGAACTCTTCTTCCCACTCCAAACTCAAAAGCAAAAGAAAATCTGAACCTTCAGTTGGGAGTT
This sequence comes from Ramphastos sulfuratus, assembly GCA_013399055.1. Classification (NCBI taxonomy): domain Eukaryota; kingdom Metazoa; phylum Chordata; class Aves; order Piciformes; family Ramphastidae; genus Ramphastos; species Ramphastos sulfuratus. The sequence goes on along the minus strand of WBNM01033664.1, from coordinate 107,056 downwards.
TGGCTGCTGGCACCTGTGTGGTCTGGCAGCACTGTTCCAATGGTTAGAAGCCATATATGTAAATACATATCTAACAGGAACTAGGAAAATCAAAAAGTGACAGATTCAACTTTCTAAAAAAGATCTTCTTTCTTCCCCCACATCAGAGGGCTCATTGATTTCTTCTGACCAAAGTAGAGCTAAGTGTGAGAAAGGAGATCAGAAGAAGATCAAATCTAATCTTAGCAGCTCTGTCAATTGAGTACTTTATGGCCCATCCAAAACTGATCACGAGGCCATTCCTGCATTTAACTACGTTTTAATGCCTGGCAATTGTCGGGAATTTCTCCAAGTGAGAAACAGCTCTTTTCCTTTGCTCTCTTTTGTGTGTTCTTAACCTTTGTATATCTTGAAATCCCAAGTAACGATTCACTTTATTAAGTGTTAAGGTGTTTGATCAGGAAGATCAGCTCTGCTGATTTCAACACTTAAAAAATTAAACCGCTCTGTTGTTTTAACCACTTCAATCTCACCATCTCAATTTATTTTCTTATCCCATTTAACTTCTGCTCAAAATCAAACAGGAAGCAATTAAGGTGAGCCTACTACAAAGCAGCACTCAAAGTACATAGCTGGGTCTCTAGTGCAGAATGAAGGTCATGCCCCAAAAACGTAATCATGCATATTTGGCAGGAATGCAGAGCCCGTACACTGGGGTGCCTGGTGTAAAAATACTCCGCTTCAACTTTCGGCAGCCAGATGACCACAGCTAAGACAGAAAATGCTACTACTACCTTCACAGAGGCACTACTGGCAACACTAGATAAACCAACAAAATGCATTCAATGACTTTATCCACTTGAATTGATAGAAGAGCAGAAAGAGAAAACCCAACTCTCTACTAAGCTGCAAAACTATCATTTTCTCTCACCTCCCTCCCCTTTGACTTCTGTCAAGGTCATTGCCACAATGACAAGGAGAGGGAAGTCATGGAAACAAGCATCTACTGGTAACAGCAGGAGACAAAGCAAAGTCTTTACACAAGATTTAGCTAATTATATTTTGGGCAAATATTTATTTATCTAAAAACAAAATAAAAATAATTTCAAAAGAAAAAATGTATTTAAATAAAAAAACAAAACTGTGAAATGTTATGGCACAGAAGTTCAAGACAAGTACAAATCCAGTTGCCACAACTGTTGTGTATTAATGTTGCACATTTTTTCTATAAAGGCTTTATTAAAGGTATTTACATGGCAATAAGATGTGTAAATATATACAGCAATCTGGGGACAACTTTTTTTTTTTTTGGATTCTCATATGAAAAAAATGCCTTAAATACAAAATTTCAGAAGAAAAAAAAGTTGTAAAGTTCATCCCCAAGCATGAAGAATGTCCCATCATCCCTTATGCCCAAAGTATCAATTATGAGGCAGTTTTGAGGTTCTGGCCAAACCCTTGGGAGAGTCAGCCAAGGTTGTGTAGTCTCAAGTTAAATCGCACAGCATGCAGTTGCAATAGTTCCATACTCAATGGACTGGTGTAGTTCATGAGTGATATTAGAAACATTAATATTTTACGGTTTCAGTCTAGTTTGGGCTATTCTAAGCAATGTCCAAGAGCTCCTATGCACAAGAGTTCCTTAGCTGCTCGAGTTTGTGTTTCAACTGTTCTCTCCTCCGCCTCAACTGCTCTTTCTCTGCGATCAGTCTGTGCTCGTCTGACTGGATTGAAAGAACGTACTCTGTTGCTTTTTTCAGGATGACAACCTTGGGCGCCTTTTCGTTGTTGGCCACCTCAGGTATCTGATCACGCAAGGCAAAGAAACTCAGCTTCAGCTCATTTCTCCTCTGGCGCTCCAAGACATTGTGAGTTCGCCTCTTGTCATTCTCTTCTGAATCTGATGTGCGGGGACTTGAGCATTTTCGATTGTTGCTGATCTGTTTGAGAACTCTACCACTGTCCAACTTTAGCCTTTTTGCAGCTGGGTATTCAACCTTGGTAGAGGGAGGAGCGGCATAATTGTGCTGATGGATGTTGACGTGACACCGTTTGAGAACCAGCGGGCTGTGGTGGGGCTTACTGTGTTCTTCTGATGTGTCTGTGCTGTACTCTGTGCTGTACTCTGTGCTGGATTCAGATTCATTTGCTTCGGCTAATGTAACGACATCGATTTCCTCATCCTCCTCTTGTTCTTCTTCTGCAAGTGGGAAAGAAAGGTTCATAAGCTAATCTGTACAAATAACTCTCCAGAGTACTGTATAAGAGGAGGTTACTCTAAACTGCAGTGAGGAACCCATTGACGAACTCTTATTATACCCATTTGGTATTGTTTGGACTCCACTCCCTAGAAACCATTTCTTTAAGGAAGCAGCACTTCTTATACAATAGGATACAGGGATCCTGCTCCAAATCCTGGCTCCCTGATTTCAAAAGTTGCAAAGATCTTGCGCAATTCTGAGGAGCACATGAAAGATAGCAGGAAAGTTTAACCTCAGCTGTCAGCAGTACAGCGCAATAAAGCTCCCAGACTCAAGCTGCCCTTAATTAAGGATTTAGAAGGCTTTGGCCATGCCTCAAAAGAAAGCTTACTTAACACACATGTCTATTCAGCGACGTTTTCTGAATCTTTCTTGGTCTAATTTGTGGGAAATCCAAAGAAGGGGGGAAAAAAAAGGGGGGGGGGGGAAATTGTAGGGCTTTGAGCAGAAACTCTCAACCCACATTTATGAGGACACAGAACATACTGTCAAATGCCTACGGAAGCATTTCTAAAACTTTCCCAGCCCCATTCACTTCTCCGTAGTTACTTTCACTAGCACCTCCCTGACTGCACATTCCCCCGCGGCTCTCGGTACACTGGTGGCACCGGCAGCAAACTTCACCGAGACACTGCGCTGCGGAGCGACTGACCCCGTTACGAAACTTTCTCCCTCCTCCTCCTCCCGTCTCTTTTCCTCCCTCCACCCGTGAAGGGAAAACTGATCTAGGTTTTCAGAAAAACTCGTCGGGAGCCTCTCCGTGCCTCGCTAACGTGGCATTTAAAAGAGCCCATGCCGGGAAGGAGGGCGAGGAGGCGGGTTGCCCCTCGCTCCCTCAGTGGAACCCCTGGGTGCACTTGGCACTTCCCGTGCCGTCCTCCCAGCACGCCAAGGCCCCACTCACCAGAGTCGCTGCTGGTGGTGGGCGGTGTGTCGACACCCAGCAGGGACGCGGGGCTGGAGCCGGGCGTCCCGGCTCGGGGAGCCCTCTCGCTGAGCGGGTAGGGAAAGACCACCGAGGGGTCGATGCAGTCGGCGGCGGCGGCGCCCAGGTCGTGCAGGTAGAGACCGGCCGAAGCTGTGGGGGAGGTGGCGAGACCGGGAGGCGGCGGCCCGGCGGGCGGCTGCCCGGGGCGGGCAGCGGGGCCCCCTTCTCGGCGGGCTGCCTGGTAGGAGGCCAGCTTCTCGGAGACCACTTTCTCCAACTTGGCGGCGGCGGAGAAGCCGCTCCACATGCAGTCCTGGATGATGATGGACTTGACGAAGGACTCGTCGTCAGGGTCGCATATGAAGCTCTGGTTGACCATGTCCCCCCCGAGGAGCTCGGTCACTATCTCCAGCTGGTCGGCGGTGGAGGGAAAACAGGAGGTGGCCAGGCTGGAGCGGCGGCTGGGGGAGAGGGGCGGCGTGGGCAGCAATTCAAACTTCTTCCAGATGTCCTCGGACGGGGCGGGGGGCTGCAGCTCGCTGCCCCTCTGCTGCGCCGCAAGGTAGAAGTTCTCCTCCTCCTCCTCGAAGTAGAAGTACGGCTGCACCGAATCGTAGTCATAGTCGTAGTTCTTGCTGGGGAAGCCGGCGCTGAGCGGCATCGCGGCGGCTGGTGCCTGTGGGAGGGGGAAAAGGGGGGCGCCCGGGTAAGCCGCGCTCCGTCGCGGGGGGATCAGCTCCCCCGGGGCTCCGTGGGGACACCGGCCCCACCGGCGCGCAATGCTCCCTCCCGGCTCCCCATGCCCTGCCGGAGGGGAAACGCGCAGTCGCGTTTCGTAACTAAAAAAAATTACTAGGATAATACATAAATCAAAAAAAAAAAAAAAAAAA